>CM035153.1:24028393-24238659 GCA_020205615.1 Panax quinquefolius
TTGTTGATAATGTATAGTTTATTTTGCTTTTTGGTGTTTTGGTTGGATGAAGTTTGGTTTTTAAGGAATTGATATTTTACGTTTATTTTTGATATTTTCATATATTTTTTTTTCATATGAAAATAATGTGAATCTCACTTTTATGTTAGAGTGAATTATGTGAAAAATATCAAAAACACACATGTAAAAACAAATTCTCCCTGATTTTTAATGCTAAAGATTCCAAGAATATCAGGAAATTTCTATGGACTTTATTTTATATTAGTTTATGCTTCATTATTTGTTACTGGAGTTTTTTAGACTTTGTATACATCCTAGTGCTTTGATTCTTGGGAGTTCTATTAGTGATTCAATCTACTTCTGTGATTTATTTTTCCATTTCTTTTTTGTTGCTCCCTCGTTCGTTTTTATTTGTCATTTTAGATAGAGAAATTTGTTCATATTTATCTGTTTGTGGATTTTAAGAAAGAACTTGTTTCTCATATTACTATCTTTAAACATTAATTACTAATTTGTTTCTATTTCATCTTTCTAACCAAATTTAGAAGGACGAGATTGAGATTTTATAACCAATTTAATTAATTAGACAAATCATTAATTATAATTCTTAATCCATGTGCCACTTCCTTGGCTGAATGAAGAGTGTATTATTTCATATTATAACTTCTTGATCAAGTCAATCTTATATTTTAGTGTGCGACTTAAAAAAGGAACTCTTGCCAAATTTCTACAAGAGTATAAATGTTCCTCTCCGATTTAACTAGGCACCAAAGCAACAATATGGTTCTTAATGTCTACTAAAGAATATTGTTGATTCATCTGAACTTTTGTCTTTTCATTAGGATTTGTTCTTATATTCATTTATCCATATATTATGTGGCTTAAAATGAGTAATCAGGCAATGTTGCTGAAAATGCTTTGATTAAAATAGCCGAGTTAAATTCTACTGGAAGTAGAAAATTCGAAGTAAAATACAACTCATTTTGCGAGGAAAAAAAGGATATCATAACTATAACAACTCAGACCCACACTGAAAATGAAAGATATAAAAAAAATTGTTATATACAAAAATTAAGTTACTAATAATAATAATACATGTTATTTTCATAATTTATTTTTTTGGTGAAACATGATAAAGTAAAATGAGCTAGACCCCAGCAAGAAAATCTTTATTAAAAATTTAGTAATTTAAAACCTTATTTGAATAAATTTGATTCAATTTAGACTCAAAATTTGACTTAAGATTTTTTTACATATAATTTGACCCGGATTATTATAATAACCTTTTTAGGTTTGCATGATAATAAACTTTTTGTTGTCGTCGTGCTTGTATAAAAATACGAAGAAAATAATAATAGATTTAAATTTATTAATTTTTTTTTTTTTTTGCAAAAAAAAATGCTAAATAGGCAAGGTGTTCTCCAAACTCCCGATAAGACATATTATGCCTAAAACAACTACACACATCTAAAGCAATCCCCACCACCCCTAAGCCAGCTCCACGAGTAACGTGTAGGACGGATAGCTGATTAGCTACCACCAAACATCCCCTGTGGATCGGAATTGAACTCAAGCTTTGAACAAGGTAAACAACTGACTTACCATTTAGACCAAATGATGGTCGGTTAAATTCACAGGTTCACACATCAAGAGGGATGACAATAATAGAAAGATGAGTCAAATTAGTGTTATTTTACTTTTTTTTCCTAGTGATTACAAGGTTGTAATTTCCTCCAAAATGAGTTGTTTTGATAGATAGATGGACATTTTGGGCTATTCTCTCATTTTGACGCAAAAAATTTAGTTTGTAAAATTTGCAAATTGAAAGGACATTTTGTTCCGTCTTCACTCTATTTTAACTTGTGTATCATTTGGCAGGAATTAAGTTCGTGTGTACAATAAAGATAAACTAGCAAATGATGTAACATCATTATTTAAATGTTGATCAAAATAAATTAAAAGGGGGTTCTACAAGCCAGTTGGTTTCTAGACTTCATAATTAAACCGAGCAGTGATCTTTTAACACCTGCCTAGCAAGATCAAGTGCTCCGCTCTTTTTATATATTAAATGTAAATTGTATGCCGCTTCTCTACGAAGGTTGCAGTAACCCGGCTTCCGATTATCGATTAGATCTGGATTCTCATTAGGTAGCTTAGGGATAGGGTAATCATTCTCATGAACTGAAAGTACCTTTTCATAATATGATGTAGCCAGGGAAACTAGACCAACATGATGATATGCACGAGCTATGTTGTACAAGGCTTCCTGCAAGAAAGAATTTGAGTGGCATCAGTTACCCTTACACATACATTTGCTTGATTATGATAGTGTGTGCAAGGATGACCTGTAAAATTAGTGTTTTATGCAAGTAATTTAGCAGAAATTCAAGGATTTCAAATTTAGTATGATTAATTAAATAGTTTTACCATGGTAAATAATAATTACACAATTTTTTACGACAATTCAAACCCCTTAATTTTCTTTTAAATTTACCTACACGGCATGTTGCTATCGGATGGTGTAAAGCACTAGTTTAACATACCATCATTATATAATTTATTCTCATATATATCATATATGTATGTATGTGTGTGTGTATATATATGTATATGTACATTAATTAGCAAGTTCTTGTGACAAGTTGAGAGAGGATGAAGGTGTGATAGATGTTGCAAGATATCTAGCATGCACCACTTGGAAGAATGAGAGGTTACAATGCTTGTTCATGTACAAAAAAAATAAACCCACATTATCTTTTGATTAAAAGGATTTTCAGGCCATGGTATTTTTACAAATAAAAAAGGCCATGGTATTTTACAAATAAACATTTGATACATTCTACCATCCTATGTTACTGAATAGAAAATCAGATTTTTAATAATCAATTTCTGTTATGATCCTTCTATTGTACATTGTTGAGCCTATTTCGATGCACCCTGTTTAACCTTCAGACATGTTAGTGAGAGTTGCCCATATGGGAACTGTTAATGCATTATATATCCGTTATGTACCATCTTGTGTGACAGTCGACATGGAGCACAATTTTAGAGTAACAAATTTCCATCCCTCTTTCCTTCCCTTCAATTCTTTTTTACCATACAATAAAAAGTAATGGAAAGGAGGGCCCTTCCCCTAGACTTCTCTCCTCAGAAAACATCCCCCTCCCATTTCCTTCCACATACCCAGGAGAGCATTAAATAATGCTCTCCGGGAATTAAATATGATTTTATAGGTAGAATTTTCATATATTATCAAAAGAATGCCTCTTGTTTTGTCAAGGCAACTTTGTTTAACATTCATATGTGAAGATTTTGGTCTTTTTGAAGATACTGCAGTAGATGTGCAAATAGAAGAATAAAATTCAATCAATACGAACTAGACCTAATTCAAGCTAAAAATCACTCCATACAATTACAAATGTCTAATACTGTAGAGATCAATTTCTTTCCTAGCAATGCTTAAATATAATTTTATTGATGTACTAACTAAAGTTTGACTTCAGTTCCATGATCTTAGTTCAACTAGTATTTTCAAGGAAAAAAAATTAATTAAAAAGTTTAAATAGAGAAGCAAATCTTCCAGAAACTTAATGTACCTTAATAAGCATAAGAATCACTCAGAGAATACCATATGATCAATAAGCATGAAAGGATGGAGGGTGATTCTTATACTTCAGCTACTTTCGGTATCAACAGAATAAATCACCCAAGATACCATGTAGGAAAGATCATTACTTATAAGATAATAAATAATTTCTTGGGGTGCCTGCCAATGATAGATCATATGATCTATGTAAGAATTGAGAGGAAAAAAAGGAAGGGAAATTTTTACGCTTCAGGATCATTCTCAAGGCTAGTGCTGGATAATTATGCTTGATTACTAATGGCAGTTTCTTGTTTATAAATTTGAATTCTCTCATTTGATATAGTTCAGACTTCATTTTAACCCTTCCACTCGGGTAGTTGTATCATTCTCTATAACAAATCAAAATCAGTTACGACAATGAAAAAGGAAGTACAAAAGGCATTTAAAGGTGTTCTAAACTACTATCTTGCAACTCAAAGACATATGACCTATGGGGAATAAAAGTTATTCTTCAATGAAATATCAAGGAGCACTGAAAGTTGCACCAACACACATTAAGAAAGTTCAAATCGGTGCTAAAGATGACAAGTCTAAGAACTCTAACAGATGAAACTAATAACTAATAAGTAATATATACGCAACAGAACAGCAAGAGCACACCTGGCTGTTTTCAGAAAGTAACAAGTTGTTGAAGAGGAATGCCAAACCTTGTACAATGCACTAATGTTTGTTCTGAAGTCTGTGCCCAAGGGCTAAGCTGATCAAGGCAGATCCTGAAGAAAAAAAGAAAGAATTTTTTCTTATCATTCGCTATCCATTATTAAGCAATAAAAACAAGTTTCAACAAGTTTAAAGCAACGAATAAAATCATACCCACACAGAGATTGATCAAGGGATTGTCAGGCATCAGTTTATAAGCTTCTAAATATTCTCTTGCAGCTGCTTGATGCTGACTGATCATGGTAAGCTGATGCCCAAAAATGATTATTGGTGGTATGCAATCTTTGTATTTGACTCGCATGCCATGAAGGAACTTGTTGTGCCTTGAATACCGATTATCCAGTCTATATAATAACATAGAAGATAGTCATGTAAAATCTTTATAAACATGTACATAAATATAAAGGGAGAATGTAACTTCAAGTATACACATGGATTCCTTAAAACTATTGGTCATAGAAGTGCAAATGTGCTGGAAAAAGAAAAACAGGAAAAGAGAAAGAGGCTGATCACTTCAAGGGGATTGGACCTTCAAAAGACTCATGAATAATAATATTACTATATTATTTCCTTAATGACGAATTATATGGCATTGGTATGCACATTTAACACACAAAAAAAAAAGAAGAAAGAGCACACCTTAACTAAAGCAACATACATCTACAAAATAAATGGAAACAGGCAAGTAAGAAATAGAAGGAATTAACTGTATCATTCCCTTACCAATAAATAAAAAAAATGAGCTCAAGGTTAAGAAAATTGCGAAAAACATAAACAATTTCTCAGTTATTACGCATCACCGCTTTATTGCTACATTATAAGTTGAGACTGATTATGATTCAACAATTGAAGAATCCTCAGGAAGCTTACTAATGTTTCAAACACAATCATCTCCTTTATTTTTTAAGTGATAATCCTCTACAACCTCTAGAGCAATGTGTTCCTAACCATTTACCATTTAAACTCATTCCCCCCACCCCTCCTAGAGATTCAAGGGTTTCAACTGGGGTTGAGTCTAAGAAAAGACATTTAGGCAAGTTCTGTATCTAGTCTACCCTCCCCTCAAAGTACTCATGCAGTACTACCAATTGGCTACTGGCTCAATGGTGATCTAGTCTATCCCTATCTTCAAAGTACTCGAACAGTACCAAACTACCAATTGGCTATAGTCTCCATGGACTTTATCCGTATTTCTTCTTTTTTCCTTACCTTTGATGATGGCCCTCTTTATGTTCTTTAGTTGGACCAATTCCACAAATAGTTTTCCAGGCACAATTTTGATAGCTACCCATTTAAAATAGGGATCTCTTCCGTCCACAACATTCAAAAAGCCTGCCTCGTCCAAAATTCTAAGATCTGATACTTTCAAGTATTTTCCATAAGGGATTTGATGGCAACAAGGTCTTCTAAGTCTGATGAGTTGAAGGATCAACCAGTATTTATCAAAGAAAAACATGACATATTGGCATGAGCTCCAGACAATTGTTTCAACAGTGATATGACATCTGGGAATGTTCTAACGAGAAACGAAAACTCGATAGGTCATGGAAAACTGACGAATTTTATGATAAAAATGAAGTAACAAACTTATGCCTGGCTTTCAATAGGTTATGAAATTTTCTTTTGTCCTGATGAATAGGCCCTGAAAATAAAGAACAAACAAATTACATAGAATTAGCCAAGTGAAAATACCATCCCAGAATAACATAGGATAGCCTTCCACTCAGGTTAAAACATCAGCTCAGGTCACTAAGGTTACATTAATGATAGACAGCTTATGGGTCCTCAATAGGTTGCTGAAACTTAATTTTCTACAGGGCAGATAAAATGCAAGCCAATTTATTCCATGATAATAAAGAAATATTTTTCAACATGAACAGAAGTAACTCGGTAATACCTTGAAATTACTTTATAGTAGCAATTCCACGCAGCAAAGCTGTATGGGTGTTGATTGACAATGTATCGTGCACAGTCCCATCCATGTGATGGATCAGCGATATTGTAGGCTATTTCTGAATGTTACAAAAAATTGAGAAGCATTAGCTACAAAAGTCTTTCACTTTTGCTCAGTTCTGAAAATTCACATATTAGAATAATAAATAAAGCAAAGAAGTCCTTGGATAGTGAAATTGTAATAACAACAAGACCTTCATTTGGTGATGAAGAGGAATATAATCAAATGAATATATAAATTCTTCAAGATTCAGGACTTACGAGCTCCGAGGGACCGAAGCTCCTCCTTCTTCTCTACAGAGAGTGTACTGCAAGCCAATTTCAGACTGAGATTGATGATTTCAAGTGCTTCCCAATACCTTTGCAACAATGACAATGCCTTGCATAACTGCCAAGAACAACACAAAAATGGGAACTGTTGAGAAAATGAGAACTAGTATGGCATCGGAGTAAAAGTCTCTCTCTCTCTACAGTCTTCATACATACATATATACATATACACACACACACACACACTAAGGGAGAGGGTCTTCCAGCTGGCACCCTATATTTCATCTCCCAATTAAAAAATGAAAAATAATATCTTTAAAGATAATGGATAAATTGAGGGTGGACAGGAGATGGAGATGGTCAGCTGAGGTCATTGCGCTTTGTGCGGTTTAGTTACTAGTATTAAAAAAAACGAGCATGTACTTAGAAAATCTAGAAGCATTCCAATGGAAACATCTGATTCATGGAGAAAAGGAAGACATAAAAGATGATTGCTTAAAGATGATGGAAATAAACTGAGAAATATGAGCCAGGAAAAGAATTAAAACAGACATAATAAAAGCACCAAAAGTTAAGAAATAAATGTACTTAATAACAATGTTCTAAAAGGCGCTAGGCGGGAGGCGGGCGGCCGAGGGGGGCCTAGCGCCTAGGGGGCCTAGGCGGGGCCTAGGCGGGATTTTTTATTTTAAGATAATTTTAATATTTTATCTTACATTTATCCAAACAAAATAATAATATAAAGCATAACAATCTATAATAAAGATAATAAAGGTCTTTTCTTAAAGTTTAAACACATCCATATTGCTAATGTCAAAGTTCAAACACAAACATGCAATTGTTCAAAGTATAAACATATTTTTAACGTATTAGTTTTATTTATAAATAAGATTGCTATTAAATAATAAATTTTAAAATTTCAAGAATTTAATTCAATAATAAAACTTGAAACTAAACATAAATTTAAGAATTATAAAATAGAATTAAACTAAATATTACAAATGTATCCTCATTTATATAATTTGAAGTTGGTACAAGTTCAAAAAATTACAACTATAATAAAATTATTCATTTGACTTGGTATTGTTCACTTCTTGTTGTGATTTGATATACTACAACATGTATTATGAATATGGTAATCATTAGAAAAATAAATATATCAAGATTTGGTTTGGGTAATTATTAAAATAAAAAAAAATTCTCCACCTAGAACCCGCCTAATTTTCTAGAGAATTTTTTTTGTCGCCTTGAGCCTAGGTGAGGCGCTGGGGCTTAGAGGTGCCAAGGGGGCCTAGGTCCTAGGCGGGGCGCCAAGAGGGGGCCTAGCGCCTAGGCGGGGCCTAGGCGGACCTAGGCGGGGATTTTTAGAACAGAGCTTAATAATGGAAACAAGTAACACTAACATCTATGATAAGGCAATGATGTTCCTCGTCTTTCAGGAGATTTGGCAAAGGAGGCTTCCTCAGTGCTTGCTGCTTCAGACAACAAACATTGCGTTATCACAAAACAAAGAAACTAAAAGATCAGGACAAAATGTTAACATTTCTTCAGGAGCTTGAGTTGTCAATCAAATCAAATAACTGAAAATTCTCACAGGTGGCTCATCATCTGAATCATCACTTTTCCAATCAATTCCAGCAGCCAATGCTGCAGCTCTTTTTTCTTCCCTTAATGTTTCCTTCTTTCGAAGCAACTTCTTAGCTCTGGCAGCTTTTGACCTATTGTAATTCAACAAATTGAATTGATTATTACTTGCACGGACAATAGGAAGTATCATGAAGAGGAAAACAAAGTCCAGAATCTAGGCAACGTATGATGATAAAAGGATTGCATCAAGAAGAGTATAACAGCAAGTACCTTTTGCCAAGTTTACTGCACTGTAATAAGGTGTTTTTAATGGCTAACAGTTCCAATATGTTTAAAAAAAGAGATTTGAGAACTAAAGACTACAGATTGAAGTTATTCATATCCAACTATTACAGACGTTCCTTTAAAAATCAATGGAATATGAAGGTCATAGGTCAAAACTCTATAATTATCCACTAAGAGATTCACGGTAAAAAGCAGAATGCAATACTCACAGATCTGATGCTGAAGCCATAGGTCTAAATCCATGAAAAACATTATCAGTCTGACGTTCATCTAGCACTTTGACTCTTTCAAAAAGAACACTTTTTGTTAGCCTTTTCCTAGCTTTAACCTGAAAATGAAAACCAATCATAAGAAATGAAAAATGTAATATCCACAAACAGAAATCACACTACTGGAAAAGGTCAGTCAAAGTAATTTCAAGAAATAGATTTTACTTTTGCAGTTCACGTAAATCTCCATACATAACTATTCTCCAGTTGATGATCAACTAATTGGGTGAGTGAAATATGTTTCATTTTGTTTGTGAAATAATTTCTCTCTTTTCTCCCTGCGAAAAACCCTAACCTCTATTTTTTAGATATGGGAGGGTCTCAGATCATACTAAAGAGAACCTCCCACAAGTCTTTTTTTACATTCTTCCGTTTGATTGTTCTTATTTTACTCTTTTATGGGGTTTTATTTTTCCTAGTTTGAATTTTTTTTTTCAATCTATGGAGCCTTCTTCTCCTAGTTTGGGATTTTTCCATTTTACGGAGCCTCTTTCAGATTTATGATCTCTATGTGGAGGAGGTTTAATTTGAAGAAACTTCTATTCAGATTTGGGTGTGTAACAACGGCATTCTTTTTCATTGCTTGTGTTGAAGAACTGTACAAGTATGTTTATTTTTAGAAATTTATATGTTTTCAAGTTTTGAGTTTCAATTTGGGATGGGGGAGGTATCACCTCGACTCTAGTATTTTTGTAATTCGATTCATTTATTAATGAGAATCATTCCCTGTTCTTATATAGGTTGTCTACCTAATATTCCTTTGGTGTATTATTCAAGTTGATATACTTGGGCCTAAATATGATCATTTTATTCTGCAACACTTCTTCACAGGCTCTCTCCCTCTCGCATGCACTCCCGCACACAAAGACACATTACACAAAGACACATTATTTATATTACTACAATAAAATCAAACATGCTAACAGATTATCCAACCCAATCCTAGGATTACCAAAAAAGATTGCGAACTGGCCAGAAACGTTATGGGTTTACTGGTTGCTGATATTAGATGACTATATTCAAATCAAGCTAAAATCAAAATGTTTGATTCAGTAAGCCTTTTTATATATTAGAGTATATTATTTTTATTATTTGGTCACCAAGTATGCTTGGTGCCCACATATACTTGCCACCACTCAACTAGTAGCCTATACATAAGGCTTTAGGACTCTTTGTAATAATATAACAACAATATTCAATACATCTATTTTATCTCTAGCATGGTATCAGAGCTAATTTGATCTTGGGAGGCCCACTAGAAGTCTTGCTTCCGCCGTTGGCATATAGCTGGCGGCGGTTATCTTTTCTTCTTGCAGTTCTTTTTCTATTTTTTTTAGAGAAAATAAAATAAAAATTAATGGTTGTTTATTTTTGTGGTGAAACAAAAATAGTTTGACCTTAGTAGTTATTTCTCTCCTTGAAAATGTAAATGAATGGTTGACTGTAAAATAAGGATTGTAAGGGGCCGATATTTTAGGAAGGTGTCCTTCGATTTTTTGGGAGGCTAAAGAGTCCTCTGTTGTTGAGGAAGGCAAGGAGTTCTTCATAATTATTTTTTAAAGATAGAGTCTTTCACATTTGTTATGGGAGACGAGTATTCTCCGTTATTGCCGACAGTGGATGTGTGAAGTTATATACCGAGGGTAACTTTGGATGTTAAAAAAAAATCAATCTTTTTTCTATGCAAATTGAAGACGACCTCAGACTTCATAATTCGTTTGAGTTTTTTTTTTTTTTTTAAAGATTATGTAAGGTAACAAGTTGTAAGTCGTGATATAAGACTTTCAACTTGAGGGGAAGTATTAGAGTATATTATTGTTAGGCAAGGAGTCATTCATAGTTGTTTTTGAGACTTATTTTGTTATGTAACAAGTTATAAGTCGTGATATAAGACTTCCAACTAGAGGGGGAGCATTAGAGTATAATTATTATTACTTGGTCACCATGTGTCCACACTTGACCACTACTCAACTAGTAGCCTACAGTTGTTAAGGCTTTGCCTAGGCGACACCTAGGCGTCTATGGAAAACTGATACGGCGATGGGCGCGCTGAGAGCCTTATGGCGTAACGCATGACAGACGAATTGCCGTGACGCGCGTCTTAGCGACTCACAAGACCCATTTTAAAGTATTTTATAGTTCTAATCCATTAACCCATGACCCATCGATTAAAAACCCATGACCCATCGATTAAAAATCAGGGCGAAAGAAAATAAAACCCTAAAAAACTTATTAGTAATCGGATTCGACACATCTTTATCAGACTACATATTTGTGATGGTTGGTTGCAACTTTATTTTCTATGTGGTGTTTGTTGAATTCTTCATTTCTTTTACTAATTTTTAATATCAAGTGTTTTGTTTTTGGATTGTTATTGCTAAATATTTACATAATTATGCCTTTAATGTTATTTCATAGTATTATGTTTTGAGTTTTAATGTATATGAAATTTTATTGTCAATATACTTGTTAAGTAAAATAAATAATATATAAATTGCACATTGTAAACGACTTGTCGCCATACGGACGCCATGGCGGTCGCCTTGTCGCCAAGGCGTTCAGGCAGTCGGCTACCGACATGACTCGCCGTGACAACTATGTAATATAAGGCTTTAGTACTCTATATAATAATATAACTATTTCAATACATCTATTTTGTCTCTAACATTCTAAATTTTGATTATTTTACCATAATCTTTTAAGGTCCTTGGATGAAGTATAGATTCTCAAACAATTTCAAGTTTTTTCCATGGTACGTAAGCTTGATTTTGTTCTGATCGTCACAAACCTGACGAGAATGCAATTCGAGTTTCTGGAGCATTCGGAAAACTCTTTCTTAGTTAGGTACAGCCCTAAGAGGTTTGCGTAGGGCTATTTTAACTTTATCGACCAGGATTTGACGACCAGGATTTGACGGATGTAATTCGGTTTTATTATTAATTTTTCCAGATTCGTGTTCACTATCATGCTACAGTGTATGCACTTTTTCTTTAGCTGTTGTATTATAGGACTCTTGTGGCACGTTTAACCTTTTTTACTTGCTCTGCGAGAGTTGGACTGCTCTGTTCCAAAAATGTTTCGTGTGTTTCCTTGGGGGTATTATCACCTGTGAATACATTTATTCTTTAGATGTGAAATAAAGAATGTATTAATAGAGGAGAGAAGACCCAAGACAAAAGGTGACAAGCAGTCCAACCTAAGTAGAACAAAAAAAAAACCAAAACAAAGACAAAGCAGTTAAAAAAGTGGAAAGCACTCTAGTAGGCCTGATTGTTTCAGGTATTTCTTTTTTCCAGCTTATTGTTCATTTCTTATTAAGTAATATTAAGTGCTTTTTGGCTGTTTTTTTTTTTTTTTATTTATTATTATTATTATTTTTTTTTTTTTTTTTTTTTTTTTTTTGGGAGTTAAAATTGTCTATAAGACAATAAGCAATAATCTGGCTCAAGGCTGCTTTTGTGAATTGTTTTAAAATTTTCTTATTTAAGCGCACATGTTTTTGGCCTTTCTACCCTTAAAAAATGATAATAGTACCAAGAGTACCACCGTGAATAGTGCTACAGTATCTATTTTATATATTTGAATAGCAAAAATAAAATTCGGGAATTATTTCAATTTTACTTCAGCATTTATTTTCACCTTAAACGTAAAAACATCCCAAATCATTTCAGCAACGTGTTTCCCCAAATTTTCTTCCTCTTCAAGTGTTAGGTTGAATATGTTTCCCTTGTACTTGTTTTTTGATTAAAAAGAAATTTTATTAGAAGAACAGAGAGAATTCAAGCATGGGGACAAGGAGTCAATCACACCCTATGATACATCGAAAGAAAAAAAAAACTATGTTTCCCTCCTACTTTCAAAGTATTCCAAACTTGACCCCAAAGTGGTAACCCTTGTTTTATTTTGGTTGGTTTAGCACTCAAAAACAGCATAAATGATGTCATTCACAATTTGACAAGCATATTTTTTAGCTTGAATGTCTGATTCCATGAATCCCGAGCAATTTTGTCTTTAGCTTAGATATCACTTCATAATATATATATACACTAGCGATAACCGTGCCTGAAGACACCGTATAGATTGTAGATTATTGACTTATGAAAATAAATTTCATACATATTAGTAATACTTTAAAACAGGTTATAATTATTATCATTAACTAAAATTAAATGAATATAGGTTAATTATGAATTTAAAGATGTCCCAACTAACTTTAAAAATCGATATTAATATTATATGTTGAAAGGGGGTATTAGTTTAAGAAGAAATTATAAATGAAATAATTAAAATAAGAACATTTATGTCTTCAAATTCTTAATCCCAATGTCATTTAATAATAAAATATATACTCCCAATGTCACTTAAAATAAACCAAATTATAATGATTTATTATTTTATAATTTTAATAATTTTATCGCTTTTGAATTTAAAATATCTCACATTATGTCTAAAAAGATAAATCAATTTCTAAGATTACTAATCCTAAAAGACCAAAAGGGTAAATACTCTATTGTAGTTGTCACATTTTCATCATTTAGCCATTAAACTTTAGAAATTTGCTAATTAGTCATTCTGTTAAATTAATTAGATGTCCGTTTATTTATTGTCTACTTAGCATTTCTATAAAAAATAATAAATCTTAACAAATGATATGAAAAAAAGTTAGTAAGCGACGTGAGATATTAAATTGAATCCTGTGAGATGAATTGATATACTTATATATATATATGTCACTTTTTTATCTTTTCTTTCTCTCTCTATTGTCACTTTATCTTCTTCATCTTTCATCTTCCTAATATATTAGTCCGCCAGATCTCTTCAACCATCATCACCCGTGTTTTTTAAATATTCATCGCGAACATCCCCTCCCTAGCCACTGCCTAAACTCTATAGCCAATGTCCGTAACTAAAATCATGACCCATTTCTACATATTTTTATAATTGTAGATCTGAAACTAAAAAATCATAACTTTTTTCCATAATACATATATATGTGTGTGTGTACATTCATCTATCTTTACCCATTTGAATTTCAAAGACTGTTGGATCTAAAGAAACAAGTTTTGGGAGTTGTGCAGGTAGTTTGAGTTCAAATTAAAACCCAAATTAACTTTTTCACCAAATTAATTATAAGGAAACTTGAGAAAGAAAATGAAGATTTGAATTTTGATGGTGGAAGGTGGTAAGATGAAGATCACCTGTAGTAGACTCAGATGCAGGGAGATGGTGAAGAGAGAGAAAGAATAGGTAAAGGGAAAAAAATGAAAAGAAATGTTGAAGAGAGCAAAAAAAAAAGAAAAGAAATTAAAGTTCATTTTCTGAAAAAATAAATCTTGCGTACGTGGGTGAGGGAGAACCGAGAATGAGAGAGTGAGATGATGGATGTGAGTTTGAATTTTTGAGAGATAAATTCTTGGCCGTCGGATGTTGAAGCCCCAAATGATTTTAGATCGTTGGATGTTGAAGCCTAAATTGATTTGAGGCCGTTGGATGTTGAAGCCTTGGGATTTGAGCCGCTCTGTTTTATATTATAGATAGACTGTGTCAAACAGAGCCAATCACCCATCTGTCATCAAGCCAATAGCCAATCCAAGTTAGTTCTACTTGGAGGTGACAGATTTCCATAAAAGTTCCTGTTAAGGATCATCGTTGTCATGACGTCGCCTAGGCGTTCTGGCGCTAGAGAAGGAAAAGGAAATGCCTTGGACGCCGAGCTGCCAAGGCAAACGCCTTGGTAGCTGGCCCAAATTAAGTGTTTAAATCATGTTGCAACATGACTCATGGACTTACTATGTGGTGTAATTTTATTAATGATTAATTAGACTTGTAATGTGCAATGGTTGTTGACTTGATTTTTTACGTAGTGTTTGTTGACTTGTTCTACTAATTTTCAATGTCAATTATTTTATTTTTTTTAATTTGTATTTCAGTGTTAGTTATGATGTTTTGAGTTTTAATGTATATAAAATTTTATTATTCAATATACTTTTCAAGTAAAATAAACAAACATATAAATTTTACATTGTTAACGACTTGCCACCATACGGACGCCATGACGGGTGCCTTATTGCCTAGTCGTCCTGGCAGTCAACTACCGTCACGTCTCGTTGTGTCACCATGACAACTATGTTAAGGATAATCCAACTATGGATAACCTTTCAACTATTAACATGAAGAGTTAGGAATGTACCCAACCTATTACTGGACCTCATCCCACATAATTTAAGCCCTCCATTCTAATGTCCCTCCATTCTAATGTGCTTTCTCTCATGCTACTTAAATTAATTCCAAATATGTCTTCTTCTTTAGTAACTAAGTACAAATATATCAGGTAATCAGTATCATAAAACTGTTTAATTCTTGACCTCATAGATTTAGGGAAAACATACAAGTGGTGTGGTATTTATTAAGAGTTCAAGATATCAATCTTATTTCATATAAACATAGAACTTAGTAGAAAGACAAACAGTTGACTAATAATCTGAAAATTCCTTAAGGGGCTTCACTTGATATATATTATACCAAAGATAGTTTTTTTGTTTCATAAGTACCCACCAAATACCCATCTCACTTCTATGAATTTCCTAAAAAACAATCAGAGGAAACTGAACATTTTCAGCTGAGAACCAACATTTAGTCAACATATACTCCCCCCGTCCCTAAAAAGATGACTAAAGGTATAAATTTTTTTGTCCCCGAAAGGATGAGATAAAGTACGAAACGCGAAGGATAAATGTCATTTAGTGGGGTCCATTAGTATAAAAAATAAAAGTACTCATCACTTTACATAATCTTGTAAGACCACTAAGTATAAATTTGAAAAAAAATAATTTACTCTCATTCTTCTACTTTATGTTTTCTTAATATGTGTGCAAATTGTACTTTGCTTATCCTTTTGGGGACGGGGGGAGTATATAATTTATGTTGTTGAATCCTATGTAAACTGTGAAGGTACAATCACCGAGTGCAAAGACTAATCGTATGAGCTTACTAATCAAACAAACAGATTTTTAGAGTCCGTTATTTTTTATTAAAACTAGTAGATATACCCGTGCACAACAGTTCTATATTCTTATGCAAGTCAGCCACCTCAAAAGAGCAGCTGCATTTTGAGTGCACACAAGCTTAAGTAGTGTTTATTACAAAATTTTATGTTTTATTACCTTTTGCTGAATAGTCTCGAGAAATAATGACTCGTGAACTTAAGGATATATTGCGTCAACAAATGCTTCTGAGGACCCTCTAGCTTTATAAATCTGAGAAAGCTTCAACTTTATCTTAACATTCATCCACCATGGTTTACATTTGTCTGATTTTTGGTCATGTGTTGATTCTGAAAATTTAAGCCAAGGGGTCATCAAACAGAACTATTACATTATGCATGCAAAAACACCCAAAAAATACTAGAACCATACATACCAGGATTAGTAGGACGAGAAAGCACACAAATGGCTTCATCCTCTTTATTTTCTTCGATGAGAAGCAACGCTAGATTTAGCCGAGCATCAACACTGTCATTAAGTTTATTTAAAGCTGAAAATAAAACAAAAATAGACGCAGAACTTCATCAATTCTCCAATGCTAGCTTGTAAAGTAAATAATCAAAATCCAAGCAAACAAAGAGACTACAAGCATTCTATAGTTCTGTATTCTAAGTGGTAAAATTAGGGTTTAGGAATATGAAGAAGAAGAGATGGAGAAAAAGTGAGAGATAGAGAGAAATTAGAGACATTTGTGTATGTTGTTTAACCATACCACACCTCTATAAAATATCATATATTAATTTAAGCCGCTCACAAAAGAAAATGCTTAGAAGAGAATTAAATAACTTATTAACTTAATAACATAACATATGTAATTCAAACTATTAGTATACGACAAAATCACACATCATATTTCTTGAATTAAAATATTACTCCTTCCATCCCAAATTGGGTGTCATCTTAAAAACTATGCTTTCAACACAACATTAAGACTCCATTTTTGAATAAGATTCTTCAAAACTATTCTTTAATATAGTTTGAATAAAACTATAAAAGATATACTATATAAATGTGCCATCAACAAGTCCTAAAATCCATTCCCTACTTTTTTTTAAAGCATAACTCTCAATTAGGGACAATGAGACTATGCAGATTATCTAATGCTAAAAACAAAAAGAAGATACTTTGACAACCAAAAATGTTACATTGTGTATTTCAGAACATGTAACCTACTTAACACCACATTTGTTACACAACTGAAGTAAGACATTAGACTCAATAAACTTTATCATTGCATAACACCAAACAAGTTACAAGTTCTTCATCAACAAACTTCTTTTTCATCAAGTTCTTTCTTTTGCAAATTTGTGGTACTTCTTAAATCTCAATCTTTTCTTCTCTCACATTCATATTCTCTTCTCCGACTTTCACTCTCGCTCCCACTCTCAGCCTCTTCTTCATTATTCAGTTCTTAAATCTTCTCTAAAAGTCTCATTTTCTGTCCTGTTATTCTTCCTGCACATCAAAGTTTGATGAAATGTCTGAGTGATTTTTTAATTTATTTTCAGTTTCTTCTTTTCTCTCACATCTAGATTTAGGTATTGTCTTCTTCATACATTTTCAACACTTTAACATTTACCTGCTACAAAATCTCATATTCTCTCATCAACAGTCATTATCACAGCCTGATAATTAGCCTCAAATTACAGGTGGAATATCTAAAACTAGTCCATATAGCATGTTTCAGCAAAGACTATGAGCTTCAGAAAGTTCGCAATAGAAAAGTTTGAGTAATAGACTTATTTACTATGTTACACGAACTCGGATGGATAGTCCGGTTGGGCGTGGTATTTTTAAAATTATATCTTTTATAAGAAGGGTTGATTACAACTCAAAAGGAAAGTCAAATGAAAATTATCTGACAGTATTTGTACTTTGCTATCCTCTGGGGTATTCGGACCACAAAACTCTTATCGCCTGTGAGTGTTTCACGTATCGGGTACTATTATTCCGAATTATGGTACAAGAAATTAATACCTTACGTATGTTACCATAGGTAGCACTTCTCATACTCGATTTCGTTCCGGTTACCCAATCAACCAGCAACCAGATTACGGAACAAAGAGTTAAGCAGGGCCAGGAGATTAATGAAAAATCGGCTATGAAGCACTGACTCGGACACGGACACGGACACGATACGATACGCGACACGGGATACAACATTTTTCAAAAAAATAGGACACTTCAGGGACACCTTCAACTTTTTATATATTTTTTTAATAATATAAATGCATTTTTTATAATAAATAAATACAATTGTTAATAGAGCATGTTAAAAACTTAAACAAATTTATAACA
This sequence comes from Panax quinquefolius, assembly GCA_020205615.1. NCBI lineage: Eukaryota > Viridiplantae > Streptophyta > Magnoliopsida > Apiales > Araliaceae > Panax > Panax quinquefolius. Next base: position 24,046,405 of record CM035153.1, read on the forward strand.
TACCCATTTTAGACAGCCCACACGGTCCATATACAAATTTATAACATATGCAGCCGAAACCATATGTTCCATTCAAAGGTACTGTGACTTGAAGGAATTAGGTTTAAAAGGTACCAATTGCATATGGGTACCCTCAATTAACTTTTATCTTGCAATTTAAGTACTAGAATTTTTATTTATTAAAAAAAGAATTTACCCAGGCGTGTCCCTTGCGTGTCCGAGGCGAGTCGGAATGTGTCCAAGGTGGAACGTGTCCGAGGCGTGTCCGAGGCGTGTCCGAGTTTTTTTTAAAAAAAGAATTAAAGAAAAAAGGGAAGCTCACGGACACGAGAGCGAATTCGTGTCTGCCACAAATTCGTGGGCTTTCAGGACGTGTCTATGCTTCGTAGGCCGTCAGTGTTGTCATAAAGTACTTAACAATTTGTATATTCCACTTTCACTTTTTCTTTCGTTTAGTAAACTTTTTCTCCATTCCTGATAATTTAAGTCTCTTTCTTAGAAAATTCTTCTTTTATTTATATAGGAAAAAAAATTAACTTAGATAGTTGCATTCTATATATTTGTTAAGTACATAATTACAATTATAATATGCACATTCTTATCTTAAATTTTTCAATAACACGACTTTGTACATTAACCAATATATATCCCCTTTTTTCATGTTTTCATCATCTGTATGGTTGAATTTGAAAGACAACGTCAAAAAAAGTCGTTTTTCTTAAAGTGCTTTGTAACCAAGGTTAGTTAAGGCGTATGACTTAGATTCACTATATATACATACATACATACATACATACATACATACATATATATATATATATCTGATGAGTGAGTTTTATACCCATGTATTGAGAGCGTTTGAGCTTAATTTTTTGAAAGTTTTTAAGGATTTGTATCTATTCATGCATGTTTTACGTTGTTTTGTAGGAATTGGGACAAAATTTACTTGGATCGACATTTGGGGTTGCAAGATTCGCATTTTCGACTTGCCATTTACATAGCAGCCACTTCAGAGCCAATTTCAGAATTTCTCCACCCCTTATTTCGAAAACCTCAAAGAATGAAAGTTGTAGATCTACGTCTCCTCTTTCCGGAACATCTTTAATCATAAAAATTAGAGTTCAGACAAAGAAGATATGGTCATTTTCCCAAGGGACGTCGGAGCAGAAAATTCCAGAAAACCTTCCAGCGCCGGGGCGCCCATTCTTAGGCTATTCCTAGTGTCGGGCGCCCAGAGGCAGATTTCCAGTGCCGTGAGCAGCGCCGGAGCGCTGGGGTTGAGCCTGATCAAGTTGGAACGCGTTTTGGGACGAATTTTGATACTTTTTTTACTCCAAATTGGATTGAGTTTCCTCCTAAGTTATAAATTGGACTTGTAGCCTATAAATACATGATGTGAGGCATAAAATAGGGTAGGTATTAGATAGTAGATTAGAATATAAACCCTAGTTTATATTGGATTATTGGAGATTGAAGCAACTTGAAGAACACTGAAGATTTAAAGCATGAGCGGAAGAGGAGTCTCAGTGATATATTGCATAGCTTATCTTTTAATGTATATTTAGTTGTGGATTCTTGATTTTAATTCATTGATTATAAGCTAAATTTTTGTTTAAGATAGCAATGGATCTTATTGCATAGCTTATTTTAGTATGCTTCTCTGTTAATTACTGTGATCTATTCTATGGATTGTCTATTATGATTGTGTATAATTGTTTAATTGTCTAGCTAACAATTATCATGATAATTTATATGAATTCGGGAGATGAACTATAGATTTAGATCTGATCATAATAGCATGTGATTGTGTTTTCTGCATGGTGTTGGAAATCATTATTTGTGTTTAGGATAGGGATATGTCTTTACGCCGCGTGTAATCTAATAGGGAACATGTACTTTAAATCCTTTTAAATTGTAATTCACATAGGAATATAGTGAATTAGTTAATTAGGGTGTTTGATTCAATTCTATCAACTGTGGATTTGGATTAATATGTTTGTGATGCATCGGAAGGTGGTTATAAATATTAATAAGTCCCTGATTAACAATCCAGAATAGTGGGCATAATTAATAAGAAGTATTTTAATATAAGTGAAACAATAAGAGAAGTTGTGATCTTAAATCGCCATAACCTGATTTTCAACTAGTGGTAGCAATAGTAGCTTAATTATATATTTTAATTCATAACATTAAATCGATTGTTTAAATAAAATTAGTTTGGTTAAGAACTAGTACTTGGTGATTTTTATTAAATAATTCCTCGTGGGAACGATACTCTACTTTCACTTTATTACTTGTTGACCGTTTATACTTGCACGTATGTTTTGATTGTGAAATCAATCAACAATATCATACCTTTGTAGTAGTACTCAATTGATCGCACTCTTTCTCCAAGAAATAAGTAGCATCGTGCCATTTTCGAATGTAAAAGGCCCTACAACAAATTAAATACAACATTTATCAACACATTATCAATAAGACATTGTAAAGCAATAAATACGTGACAATTTGAGAAAAAGCTTAAGAAGATAAAATGTAAAGTACATTCAATGGAAACATAGAGTTTCACAATTTTGTGTGGTGTTTGGATTAAAAGGACTGCAAGGATTGTTTTTGGTTGGGTAATGAATACGGAATTACTTTGGGAAGAGTGTCTTTTCTCTCTTCTATATGGGTTCATGCAGAGCTTTACGAGGAATTTCTTTGTCATATAATAAAATGGATTGGTGGGCAATGTTTCACTAATGTCTCCCCACTTTCTTTCCTTTCTTTTGGAAGGACTTCTTGTCTACCACATGCGTTGTAAATTCTTCTATATTCATCAATAAAATTTCCTTCGCTTTTCAAAAGAAACCAAGTATATAAAAGAATCTCTATTAACATACTCGCAAGAATATGCATACTACATCCAAAAAGCATCATTAGTTGATAGTCTGGGAAATGATTATAGCTATTCTTAAGTGCTACCCAAGGTAGGAATAAGAAACATGTAGCACCTCTATTTCACAAAGATGTCACCAATTTTACCCGAAACTCAAACATAGACATGCCCTTGTATATAGTACACATCACATCCCTCATCTCCAAACATCACATAAAAAATGTAGAATAGTATATTTGCACCGAGGCTCCCTTGACTTTTGAACAACTGACAATCGTTTAATCAATTTGAAACAAAAAATAAAGTAAAAAGTGACATTCTATCTAAATGGATCGATTTTTTTTATTTTTTTTTTTGCACGGGTTTTTTTGGTTTTGTTTTTATTAGAAAAGAAAAGTGGAGCTACAATGACAAGACATACACCCAAAAAGAAATGTAATAGGAAACAAGGAAACAAATGAAAAGGCCATCCCAGAGTCGATGTTTCATAACTCACTAGTCCAGCATATAAAGAACTTACTCAAAAAGTTCGCATAGTAATAGCCAAAGAAATGTATTGAAGAGACTATCTTTTAATACGCAGACATTTGTTAAACGCCCAAAAAAGTCAGTGTCCTAAAAGTCGGACTGGGCGGTCGCTTAGGCATTGGCGCCAACACATCCTTGGAAATTAGGAATAGGCGGAGAAAAGCACCTAGGACACAGCGCATCAGAGTTTCAAAAAGAAAAAAAAGGAGAAAATAAAGACAAAGAAGGAGAAGATCATGGAAGAAGGGGGAAAGAAACTTACATAAGCCTTGATCCTGTCCTAGCTGCAACCCTCGCTGATCGCGTTTGATGAGGAGGCTAGGGTTTTCATATTTGTGTGGTCCTAGACTCTCGATTTAAATAAATTAGTCACAACTTACATGCCGAACTCAATAAAAAATCAATATGTGGCCCATTAAACCCACCAGTTTTCCCAGTTTATTTGACATGTCCCATAATACAAATTATGACATATTAGAAATACATGCCTCCAAGTTTTTTCCTAATTATACTTATAGTCCTAAAGTTTTGTATGTTGCAAACTTCACCCGTAATCCCATATACTTTCACTAATAAAATTATATCAACACCGCCTAGAGGGCCCGGCTAGGTGCCCCTACAAGGCATAGAAGCTCAAACTTCCCTGAGCCACCTAGGTTCGTCTAGCGAGTTTTAGAACATTGTAAAAAAAATCCTTCTAATCATCATAATCCATACGCCTCACACAATGGCGACAAATCCTCAAATCCTTCTTAGGAACCCCCTAAAAATAGAGGAAGATGCTCAACACTAGGAGGAGCAAACCCAAAAGTTCATACACCAGACCAAACAAAAATCCCAAAAGCTTCAAACAAAAAGACAATGAGTAATTAAATGAGTATGACTTATGAGTATAATTATCCAACATACACATACTCGCATCTGGAATAAAGAGTTATATGGTCTACATATCTGACGCATGTCGTTAGTGTTTAAGCCAACAAAAGGTCCAAGACGACACAAAGGACTTCAGTTTTGAGGTAGCTTCCTCTTTTTTATTAAAAAAAAAAAGATGCTATAGGAAATTGGATATTTGGATGATGTCCAAGTAAATAAATAAAAAAGAGACTTCAAGAGAAAATCCACGAGGGATCATGGGATCAATACGTCTATCCAAAGACTAGAAATAGTGAATGAGTTCAGAAGAAGAAGATGCAAAGGGAAGTTCACCGCCACCATGTCATTCAGCTTGCAAAAAAAGTGGAAAATTCCAAAAGAATTGTCATCTAGATATCGAAACTAGAAATTGTACTAATATGAGGGGCAAGAGAAACGAGGAAATGCTATGGAAAGAAGGGGTAGCCCCAAAAAAAAAACATCCTATTGATATTAAAGGTATTATAAACTTGGGACATGAACTTCTAAGGATTGGAATAAGAAACGGATGAAGAACATAAATGCGCAACAAATGAAGAACATTAATTTGTATCCCACCAGTTCTGCTGGAGATTATACTTGCCTGTAATTACCTAATGCAAAAGAGAATCAAGTTTCAAGTTCCAAGTTCCAAGTTCCAAAGAAAAGAACCATAACCATGTACACACCAAAGTCGGCTTCTTAGATATCAGATTACCCAGACCCCCTCCCTCTCCAGGACGGCACATTGAACCCAATCAATCAATTGATCCTTCCTATTGTCACTAGCCTCAGCCCATAAGAATATGCACATAATGTGCTCGAGCAACTCTGCCACTCCCACCAGAGGCTTAAACAATGAAAATTAATAGAGGAATACTCTTCAGGAAATATGATATTAATTACTTTGGTGATAAGAAAATAAATATGTATTTCATGTTTTTCTTTTCAGGCTTACGTCTTTCTCAAGTTCTTTGAAGTTCCTATTTAATTCCTTTTTCTTTTAGTGGGGGGGTGGAGGGAGTAGGCAATTCAGTGGAAGTCAACAAAAGTTCATAGCTTAATCCACTTCAGGAAGATGTTAACACTTAACAAACATGGAGTGATGAAATTTAATACATAAAAATGCTTACATTTGATGGTATTCAGTGTCCACGAAGACAACACAAGACATACTCAAGTTATTGTCATAATATGGGAAAAAAGTAGTAGCAAGCAGAATTCTCAACTTGTAATAACCAAATTATGACAAATATACAAATTTAGATCATAAATAAGAATAATTTTCCTCACACTGTTATCATCATCATTTCCTTCTAACATTGTATAGTACTTCAATGCAGATCCATAGTGCTCAAGATTCGTTAACGCATCGGCAACTTCAGTAATTAATTGAGGATGATCACATGCATTTTCCCATCGCAAGACACTGAAAATAGCCTGCACATCATTTGCCAAGTATCAGTAATCACTTCCTATCAGGAGTTGAACTAAATTACAGCAAGAACTCAGCATCCCTCAATTTGATCATTCTAAACTTATGGTCTCAAACAAACCCTGATACCGTCTTCTCTCCCACTATAGAAGTGTTCTCCAATTCATTAATCCCAGTGGTAAAAAAGATCACGCAGGTATCATTTCACAATCAGAAAAAGATTTAAATAGTTTACTACAAAAAAATACAAAACTCAGTGAAAAGTCAAAAAAAGAAATGATATATCATGTAGATTTAGTGCAAAGAAGCAGGTATCAAAGTATATACTCGTAGGGTGTGGCATCAGCTTGGCACCAAATTGCACCATTATGGACACGAGGTGCGGGGACTACATGAGTGCTACTTTACATGGAATCAGATGTAGGTGTGACTCGAGCTATCATCTTTGTCTGTTCCCCCATATTATAGATTATGGGGACAACGGCACAAGGGCCCAAAACTTGGAATATGGTTATTTAAACAAATCCTTAATATGTGAATGCATTTTATGTGATATTGCCTGCAGTCTCGTACCATTATGGGCAAGTTTTAAAAGAAAAAAGAAGTGGTATGTGGGATTTTGTAGGAAATTATGAAGTTGGTTGTTAGTTTGAATATAAAAGACAATGGAGGATATATCTTGTTGAAATTTACATTATGTGGTCAATCTTGAAACATATAATTCTATCTAATCAAAACCCAATTCAACGATCATATATGAGCATACAAATGTATTTATATCTCTGTGTATGCATGTATGTATGTACAATACACACACACACATAAAATAAAACAGAATGAAGGACTTCATATCGCATAACCACTCATAAGAAGAACAATTGGAGGTTGGCCAGATCTGTTGCAGAGTAATGCATGCATCTTAATGACCGTAGCCTGCATTTCACTTCTTGTGTGACAGAAGGCTTCTATTATGGGTCATTTTTCAGATCCTCATAGGATTAGAGGACAGTCTTTTTTAGGGACTTCGTCTTTTTCCACTTACATTTTCAAGAAGGATTTCTAGTTCTGTTTAGCAAAATTATGATCTTTCTATCTTTTAAAGAAAATAAAACCACTAAAAGAAAATTCACCTTGTTTAAAAGAAGGAGTTCAAACCTAAATGGTATTTGAGGAAAACATCCCATTTAAAAATGATTTACCACCTCTAGTCAAGGCAGTGTCTTGTTTTAGGCCACCTAAAGCATTGTAGGGCATTCTTGCCTCAACATAGCGCCGAGTGTCAAGTGCCTTAGATAACACCATATCCTAATGCCCTCAATCATCTTCTTGTTTTACTTCCACCTCTTCTTTTTCTTGATTGCTTACATCCCTTTTCTTTGTCAATAGAAACAAACTCTTCTTCTTCGTGGCACATCAAAAGCACCGGTTGCAGGATTTGACTCGACATTTTTATGCATTTTCTATTATTCAAAAAATACTCTTCAGGCAGTTGATGAATTTTCTATTTTTCATTGTGTAACATTTTCTTTCTAAAGTACTAAAAACAATAGTTAATGGTTAACATTTATCCTGAAATCGGTTAAAGCATGCCAATATATATCAAATTATCAATACCACATGTCTGTTATAATGGCCACAGCGTCTAAATGGAACTGATGAATTTAGCAATTCATTTTGTATGTCAATTAAGCCTCACATAGTACATGAAAATATTTGACTAATATTAGTATCCAGAAGCTTCTGCAATTTTGGAAAATAATTACAAAGTCCATTTGTAATGCATAATTTGAATTTAAGGTAAACGCTTTTAAACTTCAAAAGTAATCAAGTTCAACCAATTAGATAGATATGTTCCTTAATTACATTTTTCACAGGCATGACTTTGAAGAAAAGATGTCATATGAGTTAACAGTGAAAGACTATTTCACATCCCCTACCAAAATTCTGCAAACTGAGTATCGGTCACACTAATCTCTTCCTGCTCCCTCAACATCCAAATCCGGCATCCTCCACGCCTCTCCTACCATAAGGATGAAGAGAAAATGAAAATAAAAGGAAAAAATGCCGCAATCCCCAAGACGCTTTGAATAAAGATCAGTCCACACCAATCAATTTGAAGGGCCCGTTCATTAAGTATTATTCATTTTTAATCTCACTCCCCTTACAGATCTCTCTCAGATTAAATTGGATTGTCAAGTCAGAAAACTGATTCTTTATAAAAAAAAAGAGATTTGGATTATGGATCTCTCGGTTTACGTAATCCAATTCAATACTATTCAAAGGGGGTCAATCGAGAAAAGGCCTACGCACGGTGAGAAACCAGCCTCTTAAATCTCATAGGCATAGTTATCAAAATCGTACAATACATAATATGTATCGTACAATATGATACAATACGGAGATAATTTTATACGTATTGTAGGGTGTTTCGAGAACGACAATGTATCATACAATTCAGATACAATGCATAATACTTTTTAAAGTTAGTAACAAACTTAAAAAAGTTTTAATGTAGATCCAAAAGAGTTAAAAGCAAAACTTTTGTAAGCCTTCTATCATTTCAAATGAAGAGGTTTTTTAGCGCTAACATAGTCAATATCACTTGATGAACCTTTAAACGTTTTTAGAGTTTCCTATAAACAAAATGTCACTTCATTTTTCTCCCGACACTTTCCACAAGCAGAAACATAAATCTCCACTTGTTAATTTGCATTATTCTTTATTTTATAGTTCAAAGATTAATCTAAATTTTTGTTCTCTTCTTACCTTATAAACATTACTACAATAATATCTCTTAGAGTATTTTGGCTACTATTTAACTTTAAGTTCATTTTAGGTTATAATAATATTTACTTACTACTTTTATATATAGCCAAGCTAATAGCCTAATATGATTGATTGTCCAATAAATTATGTATTTATATGTTTAAACATATATTACCATATTTTTCTTTTCGTTTTCGTATCGTACGATACGATTCATGACAAGTTACATTAATGAAACACGATATGGGGTTGAAACTACTTCACATACACAAACTTTAGCCAATTGTACCAAATCATCTGTGTTCCTTATTTATGTCTATCAAATGTTTCAACTACTGTCGACTGCACAAGTACATTTGGTTAAGGTCAACAAAACATACACCAGGTGTCTACAGTTGAACAAAAAACTGCAAGGAACATTATGGTTCTTCATTGATGATTTACTAAGAATTTTCATGTACACAACTACGACATAGACATACAAGAAGATGCAATTATGATGCACATACTACCCATGTAAAACTGAAGATTCAAAAAAGTAACTCTCAATTTCAAGAAGAAAAAACAGTAAGCAGGATGAAATCATAAGCATACACTTCAGACATTAGGTAATTTTGTATGTTTAAAATCATAGTAAGCAACTAGATAAATAGATAGCAGATTCGACAAACCTCTGCTTTTTCCACATTTCCAAGATAAACATGACATACTCCTGCTTTGATAGTTAGATATAACGGCAATTCTTTCCCAGCACAATAAACCTGTTGTGCATGCTCAATATTATTAAGAGCCTTCACATATGCATTGCCTTCCATGTGTATTGATACTAAAAGATGAACAACACCCAGATCAGCTTCGTTTGGATTACTTTTAAGATAGTCCTCTAAAATACTGACGGCACGCTCATGCTGGCCACATTTTTGGTACAGCTGGAAAAGAAAGGAGGATGTTAATTTCCAGCAAATGTGATGTCAAATATCTACAAATCTGTTAACCCCTAAGCAATCCCTTTAGAAACCAATATGAATCAAATCAGTAACACAAAATTGAAACAAAGACGTTAAAGAAAAAATTAAGCATATTGCGACAACAAGCAATCATCCAAGATTAGCAAATTAAAAATGTGAACATTATGTAGCTAATGAGCATAATCCAAACTCCCATCCCCCTAACATGCTAAGGAGGTTGTTGGGTCTACAAGAGAAACCAAACACATCCTGTTCAAGCCCCCCCCTTTCTACACATTTCAGAGGATTACCAGGATAAAGTCCAGGGAGTCCCACATACATTTATTCCCTTGGGGTTCAAAGACTTCCACTGACAAAATTTTATAATCTACAAGTTATATAAGCACATTATTAGCTCACTAGATGAAGGATGAAGTATGAACTAAGCTGGATAGCAAGATTTTAAAACCATGAAGTAAAATATACATAATACAACTTTATATAGATGCTCAAACTATAAAAACTTACGAGTCAGCAAGGACATTTAATCAAATTAAGGTTCTGAAAGAAAGCACAACACCATCTGTGCTGAATTATAACCATTATTGCTTTACAATTACAGCAAAATATATTATCCATCCTATAGGAGTAACATCAAAAAGGAAACCAGGAGCACTACTACCACCAAATCCATCCTATAGGACCTCCTATAGGAGTAACATTACTACCTATGGCTACCAAAGTTAAACCAAACCCTAACTCAACTAGAATCCTACACATCTAATCCTTAAGTTGAATCAGGATTTTTTTTTATTTTTTTATAACTACTACTCCATGTTTACCATAAGACCTGTTGGGTGAGTTCAAGAAAGAAGCACAATATTGTGGTAAATTTGAGTTCAAGAAGTGGAGCAAAAGTGCTCGCATTAAAATGTCTCGTGGGCGACCGAACCACACCCAAAGTGTACCAAGGGTGTATACAAAAGGATAAAGAGAAACAAAAACCTTGCATGCACAAAACCAACTCAACCCCTAAAAAAACTAGAATAATAAGGGTTAAAAAACAGACCATAGAAGCACCCAGAAAAATATTGACATACTAAGCTCCCAACGGCGCATCCACAAGTTGAGTTTTTATAAAACCTAATCTTTGTTATACTAAAAAAAAAAAAAAAAAAATCACCATAACAAGGCCACTAAATTCTGCACTCATTCAACCAAACAACACACTCAAAGTCGGACCAACCCAACAGGTAATTTTTCAACTCTTTCTGCATTTTTGGAGGAAGCAGAATAGATAATATAGATGGTGTCTCAATGCGCTTAACGAAAAGAAACTCTCTAGATTAAGAAAATTTTCCTTCGACATTAAGCACCATCATTTAACTGAGTTGAAGAGCGGCATTGTATAGTAGGGGAGCGCCAGACTGCCAACAAATAATATGTAGCCCGACCCCGGGCAAAGCTTCAACAAATAGAAGCTTACTGCCAAACCTTCAAACAAAGAGGTTGGGCAGTTCACTTCATTGATTTGACTTCACTTTACTTGAGATTAAAGGAGTGGGCAGTGAAGGCTCATTTAGTAGACAGCGAGCAGCGAGAAGGGTGCTTTAATCATTATGATAATTTCCTATTTACATGTCAAAAAATAAGACTCATTTTAAAGTTACGAATGTTTATAGATTCCCGGATGGTGAATTTTCCATAAACAGCAATTAGTGCGATGGAGAAAGATAGAGACTAACCACAGAACAGAACAAAGAGGGGCGTGGAAAGGAGGTAAGAAAGGGAACACAATTAGACATGGTGGAGAGCAGGAACCCAATAAGTGCAAAGAACACAGAAGGATATCTTGGTTACTGCAAACAATAATTGTCCACCAAACTCCCATTGCTGTTCCAGATGGACTATGTTCATCAACACTCAAACAGTCCGTTATATAAACTATACACTATACAGCCTGGTAATGGTCAGTTGCATGTAACAAGAGAGAGGGGACAACAGAGAGGGGGAAAGAAAGAGAGAGAGAGGATCTAAATTCCTACTGGCACTTTTTTCTATTGATTTGCTTTAGTAAGGAGATTTTTCCTAAGAAAATCAGATCTTAGGAAAATGAAAGTGAATAACCAAATTAGATGTGGATCATATGCATGAGTTGATCCAGGTGATCACATCTTATAATGAACTAAATTATTCCATGCAGTTAAACCCCATAGTTATGTAATACACCTGCAAAGCTGTTGGGGCATCCTTGCTAGGTGCAAACTTCATATCTTTGAAAATGGGAACAAAAATTAATTTTGCAGAAAATTCTAGATGACTCAAAAAGATAGTTCAAAATTAAGTTTCACTTGAATAGATTTGCACCTTAGTTGTAAAAATAACAGGACTCGGGTGCAAAAAAAAAAATTATATAGACATAAAACAAGAAGAAAATAGGAGTATAAATCAACTAATCAGTAAATTGTTGTATACCAAAAATACATGAAAGTAACACGCATAGAATTACAATAGAAATACTCATGTAACTAAAAATTCATGGCACATATAATCGGTTTAATCAAATACTGTAGGTAAGAAAGAGATAAAGTTGACCTTTGTGGCTGTCTTAAGTGCTTCAGCATTTTCAGGACGGAGTCGCGAAATTTGCTCATATGATTCAGCAGCTTTCTGATACTCTTCAAGCTCAACATAGAGTGAAGCACGATGAAACCTAAGGCTAAGATATTCAGGATCTGATGTTATTGCTTTAGAAAGGCAGTACATAGCCTGTCCATTATTGCCTTGCTCTCTACATATTTTCCAAACTTCCAGGTCATAAAAAGCATTGAGAAAAATTAACAAACAACCAGAATTTATAAGACAAATGTTATCTTGACTTTGTAACGAAAGATCAAAATGCCAAGAAATTGACAGTAATTGCTTGTTTCATACAAAATTAACCAGAATACTGCAAGGACACCCACAAAAGCATCTTATCTGCCCAACCTTAGAGGAATCATCACAAACGTTCAGAGCTATACATGAGCATCAAACTGAAAAGTTAGCCTAAGGTGAAACCTAAGTTTTGAAGACAACAATACATTAATTATGTATGCCCAGTCATTGTCTAAAGATAGATCTCTAAATTGCACACAAAAGGACTTCTGCAACTCAAATAAAAGATGTTGGTCAAGCCGGAAAATAAGAAAAACTGTAATCTCACTTTTAAAACAATCTTGGGATGACTGCCTAACGGCCATAAATACATATACAACCTCCATCCCTCAAATGATGTCCTGAGAACACTTTTCACATAAATTAAGAAAAATAACGTAGAGGAGAGAGTACAAACTAAGTTCCAATTTTACCTATAGTGGCATTATGCAAGTACACTAATGAATCTTTTCAATTATTAAACTAGTATCCTCACAGCCCCCCTTGTGTACACTATTGAAACTATTGAAGGTAAACTAGAATTTATAGCACAGATATTTGACTTATTTACTTAAGACATCGATTGGGACAAAACCTTTTGTACTTGCTGTTGGTCTAATGGTTCTCACCCACATAGGATTATTTCTTATGAAAAGAGGTCCATCTGTGTTACCATGTGTCTCACCACATGAGATCATATCCCAATTAAATTTGGGCACAAAGTAAAGAAGTTTATGTAATGTGGCAGGAAGCATGGGCTATTCCATGCAATCAATTAAGTGAGAATTAAGTCTTTACCGTGTGGGGGCCTCTGGTGGTAAAATAAGTCATTCACTTTGGCAGACAACATGCATAGGCCATACATATATATATATATATATATATATATATATATATATATATGGTAATCGGTTGGCAAGAAGGGAAGGCAATAAAAGGCCTTTGTTTTGGCTATTTCACAATAACTACTAAGACAACCAAGTGTGAGAGAGATTCAACCAACCAAAAGCCAAGAGAGAAAATTGTGAGAGCTTCGACAAAAGCAAGAAAAAGATGGAGAGAAAAAGATCAAGCAGCCTAGTGTGCTGTTTGAGTTTCATCACAGTATTATTGTGCCGAGGTAATTTGAGTGGTCATTGAAATTAAGTTATCTTTGTATTCTTTCAGTTTATGATTATAGTGGATAATTTCGGAGATCGTCTCGTGGTTTTTACCTCTTGATTTGAGAAGGTTTTGCACGCAAAAATTTTGGTGTCTTGTGCTTGGTTATTTCATACTATTATTTCATGCGGTTGTTATTATTTTGGTGTGACTGCATATTTTATCTACTTGCATATATTTTTCTATTTAATTTATAAAAACGGCTCCTTTGGGAGGCATTTTTCCCCAAAAAAAAGTTGTATTAGAGCTAAGGTTATTTGCTCAGTTGTTTTTGATAAATTAAATGGAGGAATTAGTTGGTGCCATAATTAAATTAATCTCTTCTACTTTTTCAAACTGAAAGCTTAGAATGGAAGACATTCTTTATTGTAAGGATTTGTATGATCCACTGGAGTTTAAAGGAGTTAAGACTGTGAATAAATTTGAGGTTGATTGGAAAAAGATGAATAGGAAGACTATCGGTCACATTCGACAGTCGATCGATCAGAGTGTGTTCCATCATGTTTCACAAGAAACAGATGCTAATAGTTGATGGACTATATTAGAGTCTTGCGTACGAGAAGAATGCACAAAATAAAATTTTTGTGATTCGAAAAATTGTGAAGTTGAAGAATAAAGACGGAAGTAGTGTGTCTGAGCATAGGAGTGTGTTCCAAGGTTTGGTGAACCAATTGTCTACAATGAAGTTAAATCTTGACGATGAGACTAAAGCTCTTTTGCTCCTCAGTTTGTTTGCTAATATCTTGGAAACTTTGCTCGTGTCTTTGAGCAATTCATCTCTGGAAGGAAAAATGACCATACAAATGGTTAAGGACAGTTTTCATAACAAAGAAACAAGACGAAAGGAGGAAGGTATGAATTTTGAGACACATGCACTTATTACAGAGAACAGGCAACGGAGATAAAAAGTCGTATATATATATATATATATATATATATATATATATATATACACACACACACATATCCTATGCATGTTGCCTGCCAAAGTGGATGACTTGAGAGTCATTCACCACCTGAGGCCTCCACACGGCAAAAGACTTGTTGCCCACAAAATTGACTACATGGGATAGCCCATGCCTCCTGCAACCTTACATAAACTTCTTTACAAGGTTTCTAATTTTAATTGAGATATGACCTCATGTGCTGAAACACATGGTAACATATGGACCTCGTTTAATAAGAAATAGTCTTATGTGGGCGAGGACCATCAAACCCAACATTTGCGGACATCCTTTTGAGGGACAAATGTTGTAATTGTTTTGTCTGGACTTACTTTTGAAGCATATAGAATGTGCAATTACAAAAGTTCTCTATTGTTAGAGATTGACATAAGCTTGGGTATGACCAAGTAAGGGGTTGTTTGGAAAGTTTAAGGCGATCCTTAAAAGTCGACCTAGGCCAGGATAGTTCACCTCTGTTTATCTATTCCCATACATCTTGAGAAAGCTTCGGATAAACAAACTTTCAACATATTGGTTATCTGAACCTCAGAATTTCTGGATCTATGGGCTATACCTAAACTTAATCTCAACAGCGTTGTTTATCCCGAATTGGCTGAAAAAGAATCCATATGAAATCGTAAAAGTAGACAGACAAGGAGAACAATAATATGATAAAAAGATGAAAACGTAAAGGGGATGATATACAGATTTTTTATACATTTTAATATTCCCATATTTATTATTTTATATGCTTATTTTATTTAACTAATACATTTTATTGTTAGAGTTTATGCCCTAGAGGCCAATTCTTTGATGTAATTGCTTAACATTTTTGATATTATATTTGATTGAATAAATGAATTATTTTATTATGGTTTTATTTACTGCGTTATATAAATGTTAGCATAATAAAATTCTTTAGAATAGTGATACAAATTATATAGCTTCAAGTATGTGACTTGAACATGAGATCATATAATTACAATTAGTATCATTGTTAATGGGACAACAATGATACATTGAGACTAGTATGTGGATTGACTGATGGCCAAATCTCATTGGTCATAAATATATGAGATATTGAGTCAATGCATGATACATGTTAGAGAACAATGTACTAGACAGACCCACCATGAGAATTCTACGTGGAGCATTATGCAAAGTGTCATTAGTAATTCTCATAGTGACAATGATATAATGATCCTCTGACCTGAAATCACTATATTACAACACGGGAATTTATGTACTTTGATATCATCAAAGGTCACCTTTAATAGGGTGGACAATAAAGGTGATTATTGGGTACATCATGAATCGTGTGAGGAATATGAGTGATCTAGATGGAATTTAACCCTCCTATATATTAGGGGTGATATTCATAGGCCTCTTGATTGAGTAGGACTATGAAATGCATGGTCATGCTCAAATAGTGATTTGTTTCATATAGTCTACTCATTGATCAAGAAAACTCAGATTAAATTATGAAGAGTATGACACATTCAATGCCTCGAGTTTAATCTAGGATGTCAAGGTTAAAATGATTAAATTACATTGAAACATTGGTCACGAAAAGGTTGCATCGAATCACTGGTCTTATTATTACTTGGGTAGCAGTTATGCATTACTAGATGCCGCTCACTGTTTATAATTTTATAATATGATTTTAAGATTATTGTCAACGTAATAATAACCTATAAGGTCACACACTTAGAACGTAATTAAAAGGGAATTAATTTAAATTGTAAGGATTTAAACATATCAATATGATTGATAGTATTTAAATTACGAATTTAAATTAATAGGATAATTTGTATATATGTATATTAATTAAGTAAGACTTAATTAAGATATAATATATACAAATTCGGATTTTACTTTTCTAATGGGATTAGGTTTTGGTTAATTCCTTTTTACTGCTATATATATATATATATATATATATATATATATATATATATATAAAGAGAATAATATCATAAACCTAAACCCTAGCCGCTCTTAGAGAGAGACTAGAGAGTCAGAAAATTCAGATCCTTGGTGGCTAGTACAACGACTCTCTTTGTTGCAGATCGTGTGATGATTCGCGGGGCGTTCGTGTGGATACCGTAAAGGCGCAGTTCCGTTGGATTGCGTTGAAGATTCGAAGCTATTCCAAAATATTTATTTTTTCATCGTATCCATTCAAGCTCGGATAATCGGTAAGAATCTAAGCCTCTGAATTAATATGTTTTCGCATGGATCCTATTTTAGGGTTTCGGAAATTGTTTTGAAAATTCCGCTATTTTTGTGCCGAAATCTCTACAACCAAAAGATATTGTGGAAAGTGAACCTGCTCAAATTACACGAGGCATTCGTAGATCTAATAGGACACGCCAAGAGTCCGAAAGAAATTATGAATTTCTTGTGACTAAAAACGGCGATGTGATGCTCATAGATCAGGATGAGCCTGCTTCCTACCAAGAAGCTATGAACGGACCAGATTCTAAGAGATGGCTTGAAGCCATCAGATTTGAAATCTGATGGACTCCATGTATACTAACCAAGTATGGACTTTGGTTGATCCACCCGAAAGGGTAACACCAATCGGGTGCAAATGGGTTTTCAAGAAGAAAAACGACATGGATGGTAATGTACAAACCTATAAAGGCCGTGTAACAACCACAAAATTTTAAGTCACACGGTAATTAAATAAATTAATTAAATATTAATGATATTGAAAACTTTGTGACATATAGGGAATGAATATGTTATTATTTATGTGGAAAATGTTTATGGTTAAATAAATATATATATATATATTCTATATATATATATATATATATATATATGTATGTATGAATTATATAAAGAGAATTAAGCGAAAAAGTTACAAAACCTAATTATACATTAGGTATGGAAATTAAATAACCTAAGGGTTATGGTATCAAGAATAATAGTATTTAAAATTATACTAATCTAAGAGATTAATTTTATTATCTCAATTTAATATTTAATTTAAACCTAATTAAAGTAAGTCTAATTGGGTTATAAAATTAAATGTACATAGATAATTATTTAAATTCCAAAATGGGTAGAATGAAAACTCTAATTAAATAATTAGGGTAAGAAAAAATTTATCTATTGGATCATGCTATTTTTACATAGCCCAAACAATTTAATTAAAGAGCCCAAACAAGAAATCAATGGCCCAATTTTTATGGACCTTCTAGATGGTTAATTAATAAATAAATCAATAAATGAAATTGGCCAAGATGGGGCATGATCCGGTCAAATAGAGAGAGGGAAAAGCATGTGATGTAAATTATTTAGTTACTTTAGTGGTTCACCAAATACTACCAACTTTGCATCATATTATCCTAGCTTAATTATTTTATTTTAATGGGCAAGATAAGAGAGGAGATGAATGTAAATTGGGTGAAAATATATATATACAAGTTATATATATACACACCGTATACCCACATATAAATACTCCTCTTTAGAAAAAAAATTAAGTTTTACTTCTTCACTTCTCATTCTTCCAAGTTTGCTAAAAAAACAAAGAGAAGAGAGAGGGCATGGCATCCTAGAGGGAGAAAGGGAAAAAGTTTGAGCCTTATGCATCCAAAATTTATATCATACTTTGGTAAAACAAGAAGGTGTGCCTTTAGATCAAGGTAAAAATATTAAATATCAAGCTTTAATTTCATGTATTTTGTTGGTTTTACAAAAATAAAGAACCTATGCTCATGAACTTTCAAAACTCTTGATTTACTTCTGTTTAGTACATCATGTTTGGATCTTACATTTTCGGTATTTAAAAGTTGATCAAAAAGGAAAGAAAAGAAATTATGTACAAATGTTTAAGAAACACCCTAATCTTGTATGCTTAGTATATTTTATGTTAGATACATGAAGTTCAAGTTTTAAATGGCTAGAAGCATGCTAGAATGATAGATATAGAGTTTAATGGATTTAACTTGTGTATTGGTATGTGTTTGTGTAGAAAAGTTTGGTAAAATGCATGAAAATGAATTTTACCAGAAAACTTGATCTTGAAGATTTTTCATTTTGAAACTTACTAAAAGTTTTTGTATTAATGATAGTATATTATATTATGTGTACCTGGTGATTGAACTATTTGCTAAATAATAGCACAAGTAAGCGTATAGACATACAATTATACCCACTACTAATTAATAGACCAACATTGTCAATGTTAGGTCGTTCAAAGAGTTTTAATTAAAGCTACTTAGCTGTAGCTCATCGAACAGGCAAGTTCTCTAACTCAAACTTGAGTTATTATTTTCAAAACATGTTAGTGGATAATTATTGTTGATTACTCCACATCCTTAACGATTATTGTGAATCGCATTTTGTGCAATTGAATTCCTGTTCAATTATTATTGAATTGTGAATTAATTAAAGTTCTTTCATTCTTGAATTGTTTATGTGATAGATCTATGCTAGTTGTATCAGCTAGATCGAATATGTTTAAATTTGTTAAATCAAATATGTTTTAAAAGCTGTTCTTAACCAATTGATTTTGTAAGGACTCGAGACTGAGAAAAATAACAATTTTATTAAAGCATTATATTGGAAAACAATTATTGCTCGACTATTAAGTGTTTATGCATAATACTTCGGGTATGAAAGGTTGATCCCCTTGATTACCAAAACTTATTAAAAGGACCAGTTTAACTACTGACAACCTTAGTATATGTTCATGGTTATTTCAAACCACTCAGCATCTATTATTTGAATATTCAATTATTGAAACTTAATTCATGTTCTTTCACAATTGATTTTATTGTTGAACGTTGAAAGCTAAATTCCTTTCTAATCATAATATACCTTTCTTGTATTTAAACTTGCTAAGCAAATTAGTTGCTTACCCTTGCTATATCATGACATTTATTTCAGCTAAGCCCGAGGGATCGAATAACAAAGACAAAGGCAAGGGCAAAGTCCAAGAACAGCTTAATTTGAATGTTAATTATTATATGACCTTAAGGAATTATTTATGTAAATATTTTGTAATATTAAAGATGTGTTTTAGTTAAGGTAAAGAAGACCTTGGGGTTATGTTATAAAACTTTATTATAATGAACAATGTATGTTTATTATTCCGCAATAGTATGTAGAATGCTTATGATGATAATGGATCGTGAGCACTAAATCTGAGGTTAGAGAACCTAGATTTGGGGGCGTCACGGGTTGGTATCAGAGCTGTAGGTTATAAACATTAGGATGTGGAACCTAGGTTATAACCTTAGAAGAAAACTCATATAGAGTATGCTAAGAGGTGGATTGTGGAGATTCATCTAGTATAGATTGTACATAATAAAATATTGTTTCATTTTATCAATGAATATATTTTATTGTGATACTGATGTTGTGTTTGTTTGGTTATAGGATGCCTGAGGAAGGACAAAGTAGCCATACAGTTGAGCAAGAGCCGATAGATCCGGTAGAGGATCATGTTGATAGTGACGAGCGTGACGAGAATCTGATGGAGGATTTGTTCGGAGAGAACATGGCGCTGAAGAATAAAGTGACAGAGTTAGAGCAGGAGAATGCCACTCATCAGTTAACTAAAACTCAATACAAGGTGTTGGCATATCAAGCTCAGAACGTGCTTCTTTGAGATGAAGATCTGATTCTTGGGCGGGCGACCTTGGTTATACATATGGTTGCCGTGAATCTTTGGTGAGGAGAGACTAGAACAAGAGGAGCTCAAGCTGGGAGTATTAAGGGTTGAGCATGAAGCCGTGCGATTTGAGTTCGATTTAGAAATCGCTGATAAGATTAGGATCGAACAAGCATGGATTAGAGCATCCAAAATGGTGGACCAGCTTCAGGAGAAGCTGGAGGCTAGTGAAGTCCGAGTAGATCTGTTAGACGTCGACTTATGGATGGACTCATTCCACCAGAGCAGGAGCATGCAGGCGCACCCTCTCCAGACGCGCAGTGATAGTTTAATAGCTTTCTATTGTATATAGATGCAATAGAACTCCTTTTGTTTATTAGGGTTTTATGCTTGATGTAAACCTCAGATTGTGCGAGGTAGTATGTATATATGATGTATCCCCATATTACGTGTAAGGGAGTATGTCTTTTGATAGATTCCATCTCTGGATGTTAAGAATGGGATAGTTAGCATTTATAAAAATATGCCAAACATGTAAGTGTATGATGCTATAATTTGGTATATAAATATAAATGCAGTATTATAATCATATGTTTGATTAAGTTTTGAGAATTACTTTAGTAAGCTAAATTGCAATCCAACATTTTGATTATATTATTATTCGATTTAAAATTATGTATTATAATTTAAATATTAATAAGTTATGACATATAATGAAACTCAAAGTATAATTTAAGTTTTTGTCTAAACAGGAAATGCCACCAAGATGGAGAGGAAGAGGAATACCGAGAACACAGAGAAATGTAACAGATAGAACAGAAACTGAAAATGAAAATAATGAAGGAGGTCAAGCAGACCCAATGCAAAACTTTGTAGACATGTTAGCTCAAGCTATGCAAAATAGAGCACCAGTAGCTAGAAATCGGCCAGATAAAAGATTGGCGAATTTCAAAGACTTTAAAGCAGTCGGACCGCCAGAATTTAAGGGAACCACAGATCCTATTGAAGCCCAAACATGGGTGAAGGAGATGGAGAAGCCTTTTGTGATTGCTAGAGTAGCAGAGGAGCAAAAGACAGCTTTCGCTACCTATTTAATGAAAGAAGAGGCGAATTACTGGTGGGAATCAAACCAGGCCAGAGCCGGAACAACAGTGGTAACCTGGGCAAGGTTTAAAGAGTTGTTTTTCGAGAATTATTTCTCGCAGAGCATACAAGCCAGGATGGAAGTGAAGTTTCTTGAATTGAAGCAAAAAAACATGACAGTTTCAGAGTATGCCACCAAATTAAACGAGCTAGCAAGATTTGAACCACATCAGGTGGACACAAAGGCAAGAAAGGCGCGCAGATTTGAGAATGGATTGAAACCGTGGATATACAGCAAGGTGGCAGTTTTACAAATTAATACGTTTTCAACGTTGTTAGAAAAGGCTATCATTGCAGAAGGTGGTAGTGAAGCGGTGTCCAAGTACAATAGGGAAAAGAAAAGAAGAAGATGGAAGGTGGAAATCAGGGAGCCGTGGTGGTGGGTGAATAAAGAAGAAACGCATGAAGTGGGACAACAGTGGTAATGAATCAGGAATTCAACAAGGGAGTACACCACAGAAGAAGCCAGCACGTGTGAAGTGTGGAAAGAATCACTTGGGGGAATGTATGAAAGGGAAAAATGTGTGTTATAATTGTGGTCAGGAAGGACATATTGCACCAAGTTGTCCTAAGCCGAAGAAAGGTGGTTGTTTTTCTTGTGGAGGATCGGGACATCGATTCAAAGATTATCCATTGAAGAAGAATTCAGATGGAGGAAGTTGAAACAAGAGCAGCAAAACAAAGTTAACCATTGGAGGACCAGTTCAGCAGGGTAAGCCGACAGCAAGAACATTCAATATGACTGTACAAGACGCAGTTGCATCAAAGGAAGTTTTGTCGGGTATATTTCCGATCAATGATATAAATGCATATGTATTATTTGATTCGGGAGCTACCTGTTCATTTGTGTCTGATGAATTTGCAAAACGATTAAATTTACCCTGTGAAAAGTTAAAGAACCCAATAAATATAGAAGTTGCAAACAAAGAAGTGATCCCTGTAGAGTTTATCCATAGAAATTGTTGTGTGGAAATAAGGGGACATAAGCTAAGCGTGAACTTGATTCCGATACGCTTAGGGGAATTTGATATTATCCTAGGGATGGATTGGTTATTTAAACATGAGGCGCTTATAGATCGTCGGAAGAAGAAGCACGCCTTACGGCTTATACTGTAGAATAAAGTCTAAGGTTGTATTTTATGGTAGCAAGTCGTCAAGACAAATGAGTTGTCTGACGCTTCTTCAGCATTGTGGTTCCTCCAAAGAACTTTAACAGAACGAATAACCTTATTCCTTAGTTTCTGATCTTTCTTATCTAATATTTCTACAAAAATTTCTTCATATGTCCTTCTCAACTTGAATTGGCTTGTGTGATATCACATACTTGTAGTCAGGCTTATATGGTCGCAACACTGACACGTGAAACACATTGTGAATATGTTCCAGTTCAAGATGTAGAGCTACCTCGTACGCCACTTCACCTATCTTTTTCAATATCTCAAATGGTCCAATAAATCTTGGACTCAGTTTACCTTTCTTCCCAAATCTAATCTTCCCTTTCCAGGGAGATACTTTCAAAACACATAACTTCCCACTTCGAAATCCCTTTTCTTATGATGCAAATGGCGCATACTTCTTTTCGACGATCCCGAGTCGCTACCAATGAGCTCTTATAACCTTAATGATCTCCCACCATCCGTCAGACCATCAATTCGGCCCCAACGGTCTTCGTTCACCTACTTCGTCCCAACATAAGGGCGTTCTGCATTTCCTTCCATACAGGGCTTCGTACGGTGGCATGTCAATGCTTGCGTGATAACTATTATTATATACAAATTATACCAGTGGAAGATGATCCTCCCAGCTTCCTTTGAAGTCCATTACACAGGCTCTGAGCATGTCTTCTAATGTTTGAATCGTTCTCTCGCTTTGTCCATCGGTTTGTGGATGATACGCGGTACTCAACCTTAACTGTGTCCCCATTCTTTCTTGAAGACTCCTCCAAAAGTTTGATGTGAAGCGCGGATCTCTATCAGACAATTGATATCGGTACTCCATGTCTCGAAATAATTTCCTTGATATACAATTTGTAAGACGATCAACAATCACCCATATCGCATTGTAACCTTTCTGTGTTGTAGGAAGTCCCACCACAAAATCCATCGTGACGTGCTCCCATTTCCATTCTGGAATCTCCAATGGCTGCAATAACCCGCTGGGTCGTTGATGCTCTGCCTTGACTCTCTGGCACGTTAGACATCTGCTGACGCATTCTGCAACTTCTCTCTTCATGTTCGGCCACCAATAATGTTGACGCAAATCTTGATACATCTTCGTGCTTCCCGGGTGAATCGAGTATCTCGTACTATGCGCTTCTTGTAAAATCTCTTCTCTCAACTCCGGAACTGCAGGTACCCATACTCGTCCTTCAAATCTTAGTAATCCAGTGCCATCAATCTTATACTTCAACTCTTTGCCTTCAGCTAATCGCTTCTTGATATTACCACATTCTTCATCATTTCCTTGTGATTCTTTCACCTTGTCCAATAAAGTTGGACTTGCTTCCATTTCTATTACTCTATCTTAATCCTTCGGATTTTTCACCTCTAACTCCATTTTCTCCATTTCTCTTACTAATTCTTCTTGTTCTGTCAATACAAACAATTTTTCCCAATTTTTCCCGGCTCTTTCTGCTTAAAGCATCTGCCACTACATTAGTCTTTCCCGGATGATATAGAATATCACAATCATAGTCCTTGATCAATTCTAACCATCTCCTTTGCCTCATATTTAACTCCTTCTGTGTAAAGATATACTTCAGACTCTTGTGATCTGTGTATATCTCACACTTTTCTCCGTAGAGATAATGTCTCCAAATCTTAAGGGCAAACACTACCGCAACCAATTCTAGATCATGGGTAGGGTATCCCTTCTCATAGTCCTTTAACTGTCGTGACGTGTACGCAATGACTTTACCATTTTGTATCAATACGCATCCTAGTCTTTTGTGTGACGCGTCACTATACACTATACACTGTAAAACCTCTCGTACTATCTAGTAAAGATAACACAGGTGCTTCACTTAGTCGCTTCTTCAATTCCTGAAAACTTTGTTCACACTTTTCCGTCCACACATACTTAACAGTCTTCCTCGTCAGATTAGTCAATGGCGTCACTATCGTTAAGAAATCTTGAATAAACCTCCGGTAATATCCTGCCAATCCTAAGAAACTTCTGACCTCTGTCGGCGTCTTCGGTTGTCCCCAATTTTTCACCGCTTCTACTTTAGCTGGATCAACAGAAATTCCCTCGTTGTCAATAACATGTCCCAAAAATTGAACACTTTTCAACCAGAACTCACACTTTTAATATTTTGCATATAGTTTCTCTCTTCTTAATGTTTCCAATACAATCCTTAGATGTTCGGCATGCTCCTCTTCAGTCTTCGAATACACCAAAATGTCGTCAATGAACACAACCACAAATTTATCCAAATACGGTTTTAATACTCTGTTCATCGAGTCCATAAAAGCAACTGGCGCATTCGTCAGTCCAAATGACATCACTAAGAACTTATAATGACCGTAACGAGTTCTAAATGCTGTCTTTGGTACATCCTCTGTCCTTACCTTTAACTGATGATAACCAGTTCTCAGGTCAATCTTCGAAAACCATCTCACTCCTTTAAGTTAATCAAATAGATCGTCTATTCTTGGTAAAGGATACTTGTTCTTGATTGTCACCTTATTCAACTCTCTATAATCCATACACAACCTCATCGAACCATCTTTCTTCTTTACAAACAACATTGGTGCTCCCTACGGAGATACACTAGGTTGAATGTACTTCTTATCCAACAACTCCTGTAGCTGGATCATTAGCTCTTTCATTTCTACCAGTGCCATCCTATATGGTGCTTTCGATATCGGTGATGTCCCTGGTACTAAATCAATAACAAATTCTATCTCTCGGTCTAGTGGAAGTCCAGGAAGTTCTTTTGGAAAGACATCCCCAAACTCATTAACTATAGGTATCTGCCCCATGTCCGAATTCACCATCTGTGTATCCATTACATGAGCCAAATAATCTTCACATCCTTTCCGTAGCATCCTCTTGGCCTGCATCATCGTCAGACAACTCATATATTTTGGCGACTTGCTACCATAAAATACAACCTTAGACTTATTCGGCGTCATAAGGCGTATGTTCTTCTTCTGACAGTCTATAACTTCCCCAAGTTTAAATAACCAATCCATCCCTAGGATAATATCATATTCCCCTAAGCGTATCGGAATCAAGTTCACGCTTAGCTTATGTCCCTTTATTTCCACACAACAATTTCTATGGATAAACTCTACAGGGATCACTTCTTTGTTTGCAACTTCTATATTCATTGGGTTCTTTAACTTTTCACAGGGTAAATTTAATCGTTTTGCAAATTCATCAGACACAAATGAACAGGTAGCTCCCGAATCAAATAATACATATGCATTTATATCATTGATCGGAAATATACCCGACAAAACTTCCTTTGATGCAACTGCGTCTTGTACAGTCATATTGAATGTTCTTGCTGTCGGCTTACCCTGCTGAACTGGTCCTCCAATGGTTAACTTTGTTTTGCTGCTCTTGTTTCAACTTCCTCCATCTGAATTCTTCTTCAATGGACAATCCTTGAATCGATGTCCCGATCCTCCACAAGAAAAACAACCACCTTTCTTCGGCTTAGGACAACTTGGTGCAATATGTCCTTCCTGACCACAATTATAACACACATTTTTCCCTTTCATACATTCCCCCAAGTGATTCTTTCCGCACTTCACACATGCTGCCTTCTTCTGTGGTGTACTCCCTTGTTGAATTCCTGATTCATTACCACTGTTGTCCCACTTGCGTTTCTTACTGTTACTGCCACCACTACTGGCTCCCTGATTTCCACCTTCCATCTTCTTGTTCTTTTCCCTATGGACACCGCTTCACTACCACATTCTGCAATGATAGCCTTTTCTAACAACGTTGAAAACGTATTAAGTTGTAAAATTGCCACCTTGCTGTATATCCACGGTTTCAATCCATTCTCAAATCTGCGCGCCTTTCTTGCCTTCGTGTCCACCTGATGTGGTTCAAATCTTGCTAGCTCGTTTAATTTGGTGGCATACTCTGAAACTGTCATGTTTTCTTGCTTCAATTCAAGAAACTTCATTTCCATCCTTGCATGCTTGTCGAGAAATAATTCTCGAAAAACAACTCTTTAAACCTTGCCCAGGTTACCACTGTTGTTCCGGCTCTAGCCTGGTTTGATTCCCACCAGTAATTCGCCTCACCTTTCATTAAATAGGTAGCAAAAGATGTCTTTTGCTCCTCTGCTACTCTAGCAATCACAAAAGCCTTCTCCATCTCCTTCACCCAAGTTTGGGCTTCAATAGGATCTGTGGTTCCCTTAAAATTCTGGCGGTCCGACTGCTTTAAAGTCTTTGAAATTCGTCAATATATTATCTGGCCGATTTCTAGCTACTGGTGCTCTATTTTGCATAGCTTGAGCTAACATGTCTACAAAGTTTTGCATTGGGTCTGCTTGACCTCCTTCATTATTTTCATTTTCAGTTTCTGTTCTATCCGTTACATTTCTCTGTGTTCTCGGTATTCCTCTTCCTCTCCATCTTGGTGGCATTTTCTGTTTAGACAAAAACTTAAATTATACTTTGAGTTTCATTATATGTCATAACTTATTAATATTTAAAATATAATACATAATTTTAAATCGAATAATAATATAATCAAAATGTTAGATTGCAATTTAGCTTACTAAATTAATTCTCAAACTTAATCAAACATATGATTATAATACTGCATTTATATTTATATACCAAATTTTAGCATCAGACACTTGCATGATTGGCATATTTTTATAAATGCTAACTATCCCATTCTTAACATCCAGAGATGGAATCTATCAAAAGACATAATCCCCTACACACCTAATATGGGAATACATCATATATACATACTACCTCGCACAGTGTGAGGTTTACATCAAGCATAAAACCCTAATAAACAAAAGGGGTTCTACTACATCTATATACAATAGAAAGCTATTAAACTATCATCGCTTTTGCGTCTCGGAGAGGTGCACTGCGTACTCTCCTCACGGTGGAATGAGTCCATCCATAAGTCGACGTCTAAATGATCTACTCGACTCGCTTTATCTCAAAGGATCTCCTCACTCCACCTTTCACGACCCGTATAGCACAGATCCAGAGATCGTCCCAAAGTATCCACTCGGACTTCACTAGCCTCCAAAGCTTCTCCTCAATTTGGTCCACCATTTGGATGCTCTAATCCATGCTTGTTCGATCCTAATCTTATCGTGATTTCTAAATCGAACTCAAATCGCACGGCTTCACGCTCAACCCTTAATACTCCAAATGAAGCTCCTCTTATTCTAGTCTTTCCCTCATTTCAAGATTCATGGGTAACCATATGTATAACCAAGGTCATTCCTCTCAGAATCAGATCTTCATCTCAAGAAGCTCGTTACGAGCTTGATATGCAACTCCTTGTATTGAGTTTCAATAAAGCGATGAGTGGCATTCTCGCACTCTAACTCTGGTTACTCTTATTCTTCATTTCATTATGATTCTCTCCGAACAAATCCTCCATCACATTCTCAAAACATCTTTATTATTATTAGCATGATCCTCTACCGGATCTATCGCTCTTCGCTTCAAATCGTATGGCTACTTTGTCCTTCCTCGGGCATCCTATAACCAAACAAAACAATATCAAGATCCACAATAAAATATATTCATTGATAAAATGAAACAATATTTTATTATGTACAATCTATACTAGATGAATCTCCACAATCCACCTCTTAGCATACTCTATACGAGTTTTCTTCTAAGGTTATAACCTAGGTTCCACATCCTAATGTTTATAACCAACAGCTCTGATACCAACCTGTGACGCCCCCAAATCCAGGTTCTCTAACCTCAGATTCAGTGCTCACGATCCATTATCATCATAAGCATTCTACATACTATTACGGAATAATAAACATACATTGTTCATTATAATAAAGTTTTATAACATAACCCCAAGGTCTTCTTTACCTTAACTAAAACACA
The DNA here is from genome assembly GCA_020205615.1 of Panax quinquefolius. Classification (NCBI taxonomy): domain Eukaryota; kingdom Viridiplantae; phylum Streptophyta; class Magnoliopsida; order Apiales; family Araliaceae; genus Panax; species Panax quinquefolius. Next base: position 24,074,716 of record CM035153.1, read on the forward strand.
CCTTTAATATTACAAAAGGTTTACATAAATAATTCCATAAGGTAATATAATAATTAACATTCAAATTAAGCTATTCTTGGACTTTGCCCTTGCCTTTGTCTTTGTTATTCGATCCCTCGGGCTTAGCTGAAATAAATGTCATGATATAGCAAGGGTAAGCAACTAATTTGCTTAGCAAGTTTAAATACAAGAAAGGTATATCATGATTAGAAAGGAATTTAGCTTTCAACGTTCAACAATAAAATCAATTGTGAAAGAACATGAATTAAGTTTCAATAATTGAATATTCGAATAATAGATGCTGAGTGGTTTGAAATAACCATGAACATATACTAAGGTTGTCAGTAGTTAAATTGGTCCTTTTAATAAGTTTTGGTAATCAAGGGGATCAGCCTTTCATACCCGATGTATTATGCATAAACACTTACTAGTCGAGCAATAATTGTTTTCCAATATAATGCTTTAATAAAATTGTTCTTTTTCTCAGTCTCGAGTCCTTACCAAATCAATTGGTTAAGAACAGCTTTTAAAACATATTTGATTTAACAAATTTAAACATATTCGATCTAGCTGATACAACTAGCATAGATCTATCTCATAAACAGTTCAAAAATGAAAGAACTTTAATTAATTCACAATTCAATAATAATTGAACAGGAATTCAATTGCACAAAATGTGATTCACAATAATCGTTAAGGATGTGGAGTAATCAACAATAATTATCCACTAACATGTTTTGAAAATAATAACTCAAGTTTGAGTTAGAGAACTTGCCTATTCGATGAGCTACAGCTAACTAGCTTTAATTAAAACTCTTTGAACGACCTAGCATTGACAATGTTGGTCTATTAATTAGTAGTGCGTATAATTGTATGTCTATACGCTTACTTGTGCTATTATCTAGCAAATAGTTCAATCACGAGGTACACATAATATAATATACTATCATTAATCCATAAGATATTTAATAAATCTTAGGTTAATGATTTAATTAATTTATAATATTTTTCTCAAGTAATAAACACTTATTAGATCTTTAAACAATTTATTATAATTGTTTAATTAATGAGTTATTTAAATTCTCTTCATTTATTAATTCTATCTTTATTTAATTACTATTTAATATTAGTTAAATAGTAATTAATTTAATTATATTTAGTTTTTATTTAATTAATAATAAATAATAGCTAATTACATCTACTTATTATTTTATGTTAATTAAATAATAAATAATTAAATTATTAATATTATTTGTCTTTAAATATTATTTAATATTAATTAAGTTATAATTAATTAATCATTATTAATTTATTTATTTTTATTAATCTTTAATTATTCATTACTATTAATAAATGAATAATTAATTAACATTTGTCCTTATTTATTATTTAGTAAATAATAATTAATTAATTATTTATTCTTGAATAACAAATAATTAACTCACTTCATAAGTCTTTAATTATTCTTTCTTGTTAATCTAATAATAATTAATTATCACTTTGGTTCTTATTTATTATTTAATATTAATTAAATAATAAATAATTATTTATAATTTTTATATCATTGTAATTAAGTAATTACATTATTTTTACATAATCTTACTTAAATATTCTTTAATCATTATTTAATATTAATTAAATAATAATTAATCAATGATTTAACTCTATTTATTATTTAATCTTAATTAAATAATCAATAGTTAGTTTATTACCACTAACTCTACTTAATTATCACTTAAATAATAATTAAATAGTTAATTACATTTAAATTATATGTAATTAGCTTAATAATCATTTAGTGGCATTAATAATTATTAATTAGTAAGTTTTAAATGATTTAAATGAGTTTAAACCCTTAATTACTTAATAATTACGTAACTGTTCAGAAAAATTCTGAATTAAATATTTTAATATTCTTCATAATTTTAGAAAAATTTTGGTCCCAAACCCACAACCAAAACCGTAGGAAGCAGGGGTGAACTTGGAAATTTCAGGAATTTCGTCTCGGTTCATAGGAAACCGAATCGACAGTTTATATATATATATATTTTTTCAGATTTTTCAGATTTGCGGTCCTTTACTAAAACTTGAATAAAATGAAATCTACAACCCTAATTTAGGTCTAGTCAGTCTCGCTGGATTCGTATCTTCCCGAACTATAATTTTCATTTATCAAATATCAAATTTGGACATGTTTTCATTACTAAATTGGCCAAAAACCGGACTGTTTTGCACAATCCTTCAACAGTGAGGTGTTTTTAGAAAAAAAAATCATATCTTGCTCATTTTAAAATATTTTTGCATGCTTCAAAAGGGATTTTGTTCTTAACTTGCATATCTAGCATAACAAGAAAGAAAATCACAAAAACTATTAGTAAGTTTCAAAATGAAAAATCTTCAAGATCAAGTTTTCCGGTAAAACTCATTTTCATGCATTTTACCAAACTTTTCTACACAAACACATAGCAATACACAAGTTAAATCCATTAAACACTATATTTATCATTCTAGCATGCTTCTAGCCATTTAAAACATGAACTCCATGTATCTAACATAAAATACACTAAGCATACAAGATTAGGGTGTTTCTTAAACATTTGTACATAATTTCTTTTCTTTCCTTTTTGATCAACTTTTAAACACCCAAAAATGTAAGATCCAAACATGATGCACTAAAAAGAAGTAAATCAAGAGTTTTGAAAGTTCATGAGCATAGGTTCTTTATTTTTGTAAAACCAACAAAATACATGAAATTAAAGCTTGAGATTTAATATTTTTACCTTGATCTAAAGGCACACCTTGTTTTACCAAAGTATGATATAAATTTTGGATGCACAAGGCTCAAACTTTTTCCCTTTCTCCCTCTAGATGCCATGCCCTCTCTCTTCTCTTTGTTTTTTTTTTAGCAAACTTGGAAGAATGAGAAGTAAAGAAGTAGAACTTATTTTTTTTCTTCTAAAGAGGAGTATTTATATGTGGGTATACGGTGTGTATATATATAACTTGTATATATATATTTTCACCCAATTTACATTCATCTCTTCTCTCTTATCTTGCCCATTAAAATGAAATAATTAAGCTAGGATAATAAGGTGCAAAGTTGGTAGTATTTGGTGAACCACTAAAGTAACTAAATAATTTACATCACATGCTTCTCCCTCTCTCTATTTGACCGGATCATGCCCCATCTTGGCCAATTTTATTTATTGATTTATTTATTAATTAACCATCTAGAAGGTCCATAAAAATTGGGCCATAATTTGGGCCATTGATTTCTTGTTTGGGCTCTTTAATTAAATTGTTTGGGTTATGTAAAAATAGCATGATCCGATAGATAAATTTTATCTTACCCTAATTATTTAATTAGAGTTTCCATTCTACCCATTTTGGAATTTAAATAATTATCTATGTACATTTAATTTTATAACCCAATTAGACTTACTTTAATTAGGTTTAAATTAAATATTAAATTGAGATAATAAAATTAATCTCTTAGATTAGTATAATTTTAAATACTATTATTTTTCAATACCATAACCCTTAGGTTATTTAATTTCCATACCTAATGTATAATTAGGTTTTGTAACTTTTCGTTTAATTCTCTTTATATAATTCATACATATATATATATAGAATATATATATACATATATATTTATTTAACCATAAACATTTTCCACATAAATAATAACATATTCATTCCCTATATGTCACAAAGTTTTCAATATCATTAATATTTAATTAATTTATTTAATTACCGTGTGACTTAAAATTTTGTGGTTGTTACAGGCCGACTGGTAGCAAAAGGTTTCAAACAAAACTTATAAAGGCCGACTGGTAGCAAAAGGTTTCAAACAAGTTCAAGGTGTTGACTATGATGAAACCTTCTCTCCAGTGGCAATGGTTAAATCCATCAGGATCTTACTTGATATTGCAGCCTTTTATGATTACGAAATCTAGCAGCTACTTTTCTTAACGGAAATCTCCTTGAGGTTGTGTACATGACACAACCTGAGGGTTTTGTCACTCTAAAGGATGCTGGAAAGGTATGTAAGCTGCAGCGATCCATTTATGGATTGAAGCAAGCCTCTCGGAGTTGAAATCTTCGATTTGATGAAGCAGTCAAAGTGTTTGGCTTTATAAAAAATGAAGATGAAACTTGTGTATATAAGAAGGTTAGTGGAAGTCCCATTGTATTCCTGGTATTATATGTTGACGACATTAATTATTGGGAATGACATTCATTCCTTACAAGATGTAAAAACATGGTTAGGAAAATGTTTCTCCATTAAATATTTAGGCGATGCAACCTACATTTTATGTATCAAGATCTATCGAGATAGATCGAGAAAAATGCTCGGCGTAAATCAAAGTACATATATTGATAAAGTGCTGAAACGGTTCAGCATGCAAGAGGCAAAAAGAAGACACTTACCCATGTCCCATGGTGTAAAGATCTCTAAGGCCCAATGTCCTAAATCACAAGATGATGAGGAGCGTATTAGAAAGATCCCTTATACTTCGGCAATTGGATCTATCATGTATGCAATGATATGTACTCGTCCGGATGTCTCGTATGCTTTGAGCATGACGAGCAGATATCAGTTGAATCCAGGTGGAGGTGAAGACGAACTGGCAATAAAGGGTTACACAGATGCTAATTTCCAGACTAACAAAGATGACTATAAGTCTCAATCAGGTTTTGTGTTTTGCCTTAATGGTGGTGCTGTTAGCTGGAAGAGTTCGAAGCAAGAGACAGTAGTCGATTCTACGACAGAGGATGAGTATATTGCTGCTTCTAATGCGGCCGAAGAGGCTGTATAGATTCAAAAGTTCGTCACTGAACTTGGTGTTGTTCCAACCATTGTTGATCCGGTTGAGCTATACTGTGATAATGATGGAGCCATTGCACATGCTAAGGAACCCAGATCTCACCAACAATCCAAGCATATACTTAGGCGGTACCATCTCATCCGTGAAATCATTGATAGAGGAGATGTACATATAGGCAGAGTACCAACAGATGATAATGTTGCAGATACTTTGTCGCAGCAGAAGCACGAAGGTCACACTAGTTCCATGGGTATTAGATACATGAGTGATTGGCTCTAGTGCAAGTGGGAGACCATTAGAGTTTCTGCCTTGGAGGCCAATTCTTTGATGTAATTGCTTAACATTTTTGATATTATATTTGATTGAATAAATAAATTATTTTATTATGGTTTTATTTACTGCGTTATATAAATGTTAGCTTAATAAAATTCTTTAGAATAGTGATACAAATTATATAGCTTCAAGTATGTGACTTGAACATGAGATTATATAATTACAATTAGTATCATTGCTCTTAAATGTCCCTAGTCGAGTATCATTGTTAGTGGGACAAAATGATACATTGAGACTAGTATGTGGATTGACTGATGGCCAAATCTCATTGGTCATAAAAATATGAGATATTGAGTCAATGCATAGGTACATGTTAGAGAACAATGTACTGGACAGATCCACCATGAGAATTCTACGTGGAGCATTATGCAAAGTGTCATTAGCAATTCTCATAAAGTGATGATGATATAATGATCCTCCAACACAAATCACTATATTACTACACGGGAATTTATGTACTTTGATATCATCAAAGGTCACCTTTAATAGGGCGGACAATAAAGGTGATTATTGGGTACATCAAGAATCATGTGAGGAATATGAGTGGTCTAGGTGGAATTTAACCCTCCTATATATTAGGGGTGCTATTCATAGGCCTCCTGATTGAGTAGGACTATGAAATGCATGATCATGCTCAAATAGTGATTTGTTTCATATAGTCTACTCATTGATCAAGAAAACTCATATTAAATTATGAAGAGTATGACACATTCCATGCCTCGAGTTTAATCTAGGATGTCAAGGTTAAAAGAATTAAATTACATTGAAACATTGGTCACGAAAAAGTTGCATCGAATCACCGATCTTATTATTACTTGGGTAGAAGTGATGCATTATTAGATGTCGCTCACTGTTTATAATTTTAATTTTATAATATGATTTCAAGATTATTGTCAACGTAATAATAACCTATAGGGTCACACACTTAGAACGTAATTAAAAGGGAATTAATTTAAATTGTAAGGATTTAAACATTTCAATATGATTGATAGTATTTAAATTACGAATTTAAATTAATAGGATAATTTGTATATATGTATATTAATTAAGACAGACTTAATTAAGATATAATATATACAAATTCGGATTTTACTTTTCTAATGGGATTAGGTTTTGGTTAATTCCTTTTGACTGCTATGTATATATATATATATATATATATATATGATATATCAGCCGTTTTATAAAGGGAATAATATCATAAACTTAAACCCTAGCCGCTCTTAGAGAGAGACTAGAGAGAAGCTTCAGAAAATCCAGATCCTTGGTGGCTAGTACCGCAGCTCTCTTTGCTGCAAATCGTGTGACGATTCGTGGGGTGTTCGTGTGGATACCGTAGAGGCGCAGTTCCGTTGGATTGTGTTTAAGATTCGAAGATATTCCATAAAAAAAAAAAATCATCGTATCCATTCAAGCTCGTTTAATCGGTAAGAATCTAAACCTCTGAATTAATATGTTTTCCCATAGATCCTATTTTAGGGTTTCGGAAATTGTTTTGAAAATTTTAAATTCCAATGTTTTTGTGCCGAAATCTCTACATTTATTTTGTTTTGTAGGAGATAACATTTATTTTTCTTGGGGAGCAAATAAAGGATTTATATTTAACCTTTAATGATGAAAAAGGACTCTTGGAGGATTACCATATACAGATGGAAGTTAAGAAGGAAAGAAGAGGAAAAAAGGGAACAAAACTGTCCAAGTTCAATGAACCTAAATTATGGCACAAATGTATTCTCCCTATAAATAGGCCTCTTGTTTTAGAAAGAAGGGACCACTTGTTATTTTTTTTTCCTTAGTTTTTAGTTGGTGTAGAAGGGAGTAAGATATTTAGAGCTTTTGTCTTTTCACTTATTCCAATCACGTGTGGTACTACTATCAGGGAGTATTTGTAACTTTCTTTTATTGATATAATAGAAATTCTCTTTTTAATTATTGTTCTTATTTCATGCAAATAGTAGTACTAATATTATTTGTTTTTGTTTTTAATTCCATGGCTAGCTAAATTACTAATACATAGGATGATGATGAAATTAGGTATTTCATAATAATATTCTCTTTCCGTTCCAAAATTAATGCCTAATTATGTTCGCCTTCATTTTTTCCTTCGCATAAATTGCATATGATTCTTATATTGATTGCGAGGTTTTGATAAGTTATAATTAATCTTATGCTTGCCCATATTAATTATATGAATCATTATTTTTAAAAGGAATGAAAAATAATTTGGGAATTAATTTAAGAAATAAGAAATTATTTATTATGTTAATATTTGGTGGATTCTGATTCCTAGGTATCTTTTCTCATTAATAGTTTCCATTATTAATTAATAGTTTGCATAATTTAGTTAATAAATCTTCTCCATCATTTTTGTTTTTAATTTGCCTAAAATATTAATTAAGGATATATTAAAGAATTGATCTAATCTCTGTGGTTCGACCTGCACTTGCCAAATCTACAATAGACGATGTGCACTTGCAGTACATAATTTTATCACATCAAGTTTTTGGCGCCGTTGCCGGGGACTAGAATTAAATTTTATTTATTCCTTAATTTTTATTTATTCGATTTAGTTTTTACTCTAATTTTTTTTTCAGGATTATTGAAGCGGATCGAAGAAGCGAAAAGATAAAGATTTTGTTGTTGCGCTTTCTCCGATACTTTGTATCTCCATATTTTTTTAAAAAAATATAGTAGTTTAGTTTTTTTTATTATTATTAATATTTTTTTATATGTCGCATTCATGCATTCACTCACGTAGAGCACATCCTGTTAGGTCTTTTTTATTATTTATTTTTTGTCAAATATAAACTGTGGTGATTGCTGGAGGATTGAGGTACGTCAAATTTCTCCTTCTTTCGTAATTCACATAGTTTTAGGACACTTTATTTGTTTATAGTTTTTTTTATTTGTGCATTTTCATCTTTAATCCAACATTAAGGGCACAACTTGTAACAAGATAAGGTGGGGATTTTATCACCCTTCCTTGGTCCACAAACAACCCAATTTGCATTTTCCATAACCATGACCTAATAAAATCAAGTAGATGTTGGCCCCTAGGACTCTCGAGCTCAATTAGGACAAGAAACTCCAAGAGGAGGCTGAATTTTAAATTAATCAAACTACTGGTGTCTAGACAAGTGGTTCAAAAGGTAAACGCCTAAAGATTGTGTGGTTATTCAATTAGTCACCGTATCTACGGAAAGACTCACCTTTCTTACACTTACCTGGCTAGTGGTATGATTAATTTCGAATTTGGACCTTGCGGTGTAACTTGGAACAGTTATGAGCTGTCTAGATTTTATTTAGGTTGACCTTAGAAGTAATTTTTTTTTGTGCTTATCTGCTTATTTGCTAAGTAGTGTATGCAAAAAGTATGGATTAGGGACGAAACATCCCAATTAGTGAGAGAACTTGATTTTTCGGATTTCACTTTAAAAGATCTCACTTTAAGATAAATGGAGGGGGCACAAACTGTTTCTTTAAGGGATCGATGTTACCCTTCCCGCTCTGCCCAACCTTCATGTATCATTCTACCACATGTAATTGGTAATAATTTTGAACTTAAGTCACATTTTATAAATGTTACCTAGGTTCACAGGGATAGAAGTTGCATATTTGTTTATTCAGGAATTTGAGGAAGTTTGTGCCTTAATAAAAATTCAACAATTGTCTAATGACTCAATTAGGCTAAGATTTATAATATTTGCTTTACAAGATAATGCTAAATAGTGGTTATATAGCCTACCAAATAATTCCATATCAACCTGGGAGGGATTTGTTGTTACATTTCTAAAAAAATATTTTCCAAATCATAAAACTGCTAAAATTAGAACTGCAATTCATCAATTTTGCCAACTTGAAAAAGAGTCCTTTTGAAAATATTTTGACAGATTTAAAAATTTGTTATCACAGTGCTCACACCATGGAATTGAGAAATGGAGATCGTGTCAAATTGTCTACAAAGATTTAGACTATCCCACTAAAACAATGTAGTCAATGTGTCATGGGGATTTTTTGAATAATGGTGAAGAAAAGGCTTGGGAGTTTTTAAAAGACTTGACAGAAAAAACCATGCAATGGGAAACCACCCGAGAGACCGATAAACCTAGTTCATCTAGGGGTGCTTACACAATTGACAATTCAATTGCTACCGAAGCTAAGTTGGCTGGTGTACTTAAAAGACTTGAAGCTTTAGAAACTAAGGGACAATCACACGTTAACCAAGTCTCAACACCAGCACCTTTGTGTCCAAGGTGTAATTCACCAAGCCATGTGATTGAGGAATGTCCTAGAGTCATGCCTCAACCTGAAGAATATGAACAAGTTAATGCAATGTTTCAAAGACCTAGGAATAACCCATTTGCACTCACTTATAATCCGAGTTGGAGAAATCATCCTAATTTTGCATGGAACCAAGGACCCTACCATAATAACTCTTCAAATCAAGTCAATCAATTTCTAAATCAATCTTTTCAACCTCACCAAAAGTCAAATCCTGGTCCGTACCAAAATTCAAATTCAGCACCTCAATATCCACCAGGTTTTTCTAATGAAAGTGAGGAGACTTAGCACCTTAGAGAAGAGTGTGGAAACTTTAATAAAATCTCAGCAAAGTACTAACCAAGCCTTATCTGGCCTAGAGATCCAAATGAGTCAATTGGCCACTTTAGTTAGTGAAAGAGAGAAGGGTAAGCTTCTTAGTTAACCCGAGACCAATCCAAAATTTTCAGTCCCTAATCAACAACCTTATCATGCTAATTCACTTGAAAACAACTAAGTCAATCATGTGAATTCTATAATCTCTTTAAGGTCTGGAAATTATTTTAACAATCATGATGGCATTGATAATGAAGGAGAAAATTTTAAATGTTGAATCTAACAATCCATCTTCAAAGTCATCCCGGCCTAAAAAACCCACAAACACTGAGTCAATAAGTCCATCTACTAAGCTTGTGTCAAAAAATGATCAAACCACATCTTCTGAATCAAATGAAAAAGTCTTTAAACCAAAAGCCCCATTCCCTCAAAGACTTATTTCAAACAAGCAGTCATCCCAGTTGGACAAAATTCTAGAAATGTTCAAACAAGTGAAAATTAATATTCCCCTTCTAGATGCCATTCAACAAGTTTCCTCATATGCTAAATGTCTAAAAGATTTGTGCACACATAACAGAACCACTCGCATTCCTAAGAAAGCTTTTCTACCAGCCCAAGTTAGTTCTATCTTGTCATGCCAAGTCCCTGTGAAATATAAGGACCCCGATTGTCCTACTATTTCATGCATCATAGGTGACACCTTAATTGAAATTTAGGAGCTAGTGTGAACCTTTTACCATTTTCTGTGTACTAAACATTGGGCTTAGGGAAGCTGAAAAAGACAAGTGTCACACTCCAACTAATTGACCGTTCTGTTAAAGTGCCAAAGGGAATAGTTGAGGACGTACTCATTAAGATTGGCAATTTTGTATTCCCTGTTAACTTTGTTGTTCTTGAAACCCAGCTTGTTGTCAATCCCAATGAACATGATTCAAAAAAATGTCGAGAAATGAACTTACGGGGGAAGATGAAATTATTAACTTTTGTTTAAATCATTTTGGTCAAAATTGGGATGAAACTGAATACTTGAATGAGGTCAATGAGATGTTGGACTCTACAGCCCAAAAATCTTACTCTAGATTGGAACCTATAGTTAAATCAAGTTTGACACATTTTAAACATTTTCAAGAGAATCAAATTGACCTTAAATCCTCTTATGATTATTTTAAGTCTACCTTGGGTCCTTCCGAAGCACCTTCCAGAAACACTAAATGTGATTTAACAAATGAACCAAAGGTTATGGACAATGATAATGAGATCATATCTCCCATTTCAGATAATGCATATGTTAATCCAGTGATGCCTAAAATCTTGGTATAACAGTTATTCAAAATGATGAAAATGTTTTAGTGCCCCTTAGTAACGAATATGGATTAGAAGTTTGGATAGATTTTATGAGGTTAGAATTTTTCAAAAGGAACTATCATTTTTCGTTGTCATTCTCTGACTCAATTTTAAAAGAATCAGTCGGGTATGCTCACAATTGTTCTTCTGTTGCAAATTCTAACTGTTTCTAATTACCGAGACCTCCTGAAAATCATACGAAATCCACTATAGGTTGTTTGTTTGTATCGCTAATCATTTACAGTCGCATAGTTTTTAGGATTCATAAAATTTGTAGTTATGTACATTTGTTTTCCTTCTCACAACATTCTCTTGTAGACCAAATGTTCCACCATACAAGGTATAATTCATTCACATCTTTGTCCTCTTTTCTTCATTTTCTTCATTTTCATACATCGAGGACAATGTATGATTTAGGTATGGGGGGAGTTTTGCATTTTTATTTTCTTTTCTTTTTAGGAAATTAAAAAAAAAATAGGAAAAAATGAAAAATTTTGTTTGACTTTTTATGGATTGAATTTATTCTAATAAATGTCCGTTAAGTTAAAACTCACGAGTAAGATTGAAAGATTTAGAACTCTTGAACCTTTGATAAGATACAAAATCTTAGTTTGAAACATCATCTTGAGTAAAATAAAGTTCTTATGCATTTCTGCACTTCACGTTCGCATTAACTCTTAGTTGTGGGGTATAAACTATGATTCCAGAACTTTCAAGAAAAAAATTTGGAAAACAAAAATTGAAAATAAATAAATAATTAACTGCTTTAATGTCCATTGAACGAAATAATTGGGTATCTAAGCCTCATGAAGCATCGATATTCACGCTGAAAAGTGTGATGGATAAAAGCAGCTTGACTAGTCTAATTTTGTGGCCTTTGTTACTCGAGTTAGTAAGCCCTTAGGGGTGTCTACACCTAGTGCCCTAAAGCCAACTGGTTTGGGAGTCATTGGTCCAACGCTCTACATAGGTAACTCTGAAAAGCCTAAGAAAACAAGACATTGCACAAGTCAAGAAAAAAAATGAAAAAAAGAAATAAAATGAGTTTGCGTGATTTTCATGGTAAAAATCCCTACTAAGAGTTGCATCATATACACAATGCATGCATCGCATGGAATTAATTTTTTGAAGGATGGTGTCTAAAATAAAGATTAAGTATTTTTGATAAAATGAAAGTGTGATTTTGAATTTAATCTTGCTTATGTATAATGTCCATGGATATTTAAAAGTTTTCTTTCAATTTCATGACTTGATGAACCAAAAATATTTTTGAATTTTGTGGGTATATTCATTGCAAACCCTCATGAGACACAACTCGTTCACTTGGGGTAACCTTGGGGTTTAAAGGCTTGTTGCACATGCTAAGTGCAATCGTGTTTCCTACGAAAATGGGATAATATAATTTTTTTGTTTTATTTTATTTTCTTTTTATTTTACTCGAGAACGAGCAAAAGATAGGTATGGGGGTATTTAATATACATATTTTTTATACATTTTAATATTCCCATATTTATTATTTTATTTTAAATGCTTATTTTATTTAACTAAAACATTTTATTTTGCTTTGTAGGAGATAACATTTATTTTTCTTGGTGAGCAAATAAAGGATTTATATCTAACCTTTAAAGATGAAAAAGGACTCTTGGAGGATTACCATATAGAGATAGAAGTCAAGAAAAAAGAAGAGGAAAAAAGGGAACAAAACTGTCCAAGTTCAATGAACCTAAATTAGGGCACAAATGTATTCTCCCTATAAATAGGCCTCTTGTTTTAGAAAGAAGGGACCACTTGTTTTTTTCTTTTCCTTAGTTTTTCGATGGTGTAGAAGGGAGTAAGATATTTAGAGCTTTTGTCTTTTCTCTTATTTCAATCATGTGTGGTACTACTGTCAGGGAGTATTTGTAACTTTTTTTTATTGATATAATAGAAATTTTCTTTATAATTATTGTTCTTATTTCATGCAAATAGTAGTACTAATATTATTTGTTTTTGTTTTTAATTCCATGGCTAGCTAAATTTCTAATACATAGGATGATGATGAAATTAGGTATTTCATAATAATATTCTCTTTCCGTTCCGAAATTAATACCTAATTATTTTCGCCTTTCATGTTTTCACAAAATAATAAAATATATCTCATATAAATGCATATGATTCTTATATTGATTGCGAGGTTTTGATAAGTTATAGTTAATCTGTGAATTTTCATAACTTATACTTGCCCTTATTAATTATATAAATCATTATTTTTAAAAGGAAGGGAAAATAATTTGGGAATTAATTTAGAAAATAAGAAATTATTTATTATGTTAATATTTGGTGGATTCTGATTCCTAGGTATCTTTTCTCATTAATAGTTTCCATTATTAATTAATAGTTTGCATAATTTAGTTAATAAATCTTCTCCACCATTTTTGTTTCTAATTTGCCTAAAATATTAATTAAGGATATATTAAAGAATTGATCTAGTCTCTGTGGTTCGACCTGCACTTGCCAAATCTACAATAGACGTGATGTGCACTTGCAGTACATAAGTTTATCACATGAGGGGGAAAAGAAAAAAAATGACTTATGCTCGTTTTTTACCCTATCAATGTATATGCCCGTGGTTTAAAGTCGCTAGCAGCCTATATTTCAGAAGGTCATTTTTTGACTCGATATCGATTTCAGTATCGATTTTGGTATCAATTTCAAGCGCACTGTTACGCTAGTTAGGAGCTTCAAAAAAATAAAAATAAATAAATTATAAATAATAGGAACAAAAAGATGGATCAATCTCACAAAAAAGAACAAACAGTTTGGACCGAACAAAAAAAACAGACATCTAACAGATGCATCTAATGCTACATTGCATAAAAATTAAACGGTAAATGCTTAAGATATTTTCAAGTTATACTTAACTAGGTACAATATAGGTACAAATTTTTTTAATTAATATATACAAAAAAAATTATTTCCAAGTAAAATGGGTCCAACTTTTTTTAAGCTCTAATTAACTTGGGTACTATATAGTACGTATAATTGTTTTTTTCCCAAGTAGTTTTAATTATAATTTTACAATTTGTAGTAAAAACAAAACTAGTTTTATTTTACTTGCAACGTTTTTTTTTAAATTTAGGTACTAGTTAAAAGTATGAAGTGCAATTTTTTAATGTGAAACCATTTTGCTTCGCCAATAAGCTGAAATTTCACCGAAACATACCTTTTACATAAATAATTGTTGATTTTCTAATTCATATCAAGATTGTAATTCGACAAGGGCCGAATATGCTCTAATACATCAAATTTTTGTGTATAGGCCAAAACTTTATACATGGTATGGCCACACATCCACCTTAATATTCTCAGTTAGATCCCATCTTATGCTCATATTGCTTCTTGCTTGCCTAGCATTCGACTTTATATAACATCGATTGCCTTGCACCCATCTTATAGAACTTTCCATTCAACTTGGGCGAGATTTTATGATAGCACAACACCAATGCACATTGCCACTTCATCTACCCTACTCTGATCCTATGGCTTATATCCTCATCAAAATCTCCCCTTTATGCAATATTGATCCCATGTATTTAAAGGCATTCTTCTTCGGCACTCCCTGTATTGAGATATTTACAATGTTAGCATCTCTTCTACTTGCATTGTTGAACTCGCACTCTATATTTTACCCGACTTAATTTAGACCCTTTGAATACCAATATACTTCTCCATAACTTCAACTTAGCATTATCACCTGCCCTAGTCCCATTGAATAATCAATAACATTATGTCTTTTGTTAGTTCATCCATAAGTAAGCAAAAGATAAGGGCTTCACCTCGATCATGGTGAAAACCTATTTTGATTGGGAAATCATGTGCGATGTATCGCAAGTCCTCACCTAGATAATTGTTCTGTCACATGTTGTTCTTAATCACATTAACCTATATTTTAGGCACTTTGTTCTTCTCAAAAACCCACCAATGCACCCTCCTCAGAACTATTATGTGCCTTCTCTAGATAACATTATCTGAAGGTCCTTCCTATTCCCTCTATACCTATTCATCAATTGTCTAATTAGACTAAGGTGGTGTTTGTGTTTGTTATATAACATCGATTGCCTTACACCCATCCCTAACTTTCCATTCAACCATGGGATTTTTTATATAACATTGATTGCCTTACACCCATCCCTATGTAATATAGATCCCTTTTCATCAATTGTCTAATTAGACTCTTTTACTTGCATTGTTGTGGTATTTTTTAATTTAGACCCTTTGAATACGAATGCTTCTCTTAATTCAACTTAGCATTATCACCTGCCCTAGTCCCATTGAATAATCAATAACATTGTGTCTTTTGTTAGCTCATCCATAAGTAAGCAAAAGATAAGGGCTTCACCTCGATCAGTGCAAACTTGATCGGGAAATCATGTGTGGTTGGTGTATCGCAAGTAAATAATTTTTGCCATGTCTTCATCGTTAAAGACAAAGGCACTTTGTTCTTTCAAAAAATCTTAACTATTAAGAGTTGCTACTCTTAATAGTTTATTTAAAATTTTATAGACTAAGGTGGTGTTTTTTTGTGTCGAAAAAAATAGCCTCGATAAATATTGTACTTCTTCAATTTCAAATTTTAAGATCATAGTTTATTTAAAATTTATAGACAAAATAAAATTTTAAATAACTTCAAAAAGGATTAAAATGGTAAAAAATTAAAATGGTAAAATTATGTCATATGTTTTACATTTTTAGTTATCAAAGCGCTTTTTAGATTCGGATGTTAATTTATTAATCTTAATTACTCAGTTTTATCAAATACCACCTAACCTCCATAGTAGATCTTATTGGCATAAACCCAGATTGATTATCTTATAGTCCAGTCCCCAATCTTAATTGTTGCTCAATTACTCTCTCTCTCTCTCTCTCGCAACTTCATGGCTTATGAGCCAGTCCAAACAATTTTAAATATCTCCCTTATTCTTATAAATAGGTACTATGAACTCCACATCGACAATTTTTAGCACATAGAATCTTGTTAAGCAAAATAGTCATCCAAATAAATGCCATATCCACCAAGCTTCGACTGGGACACCGTCAGCCTCGTAGCTTTACCAGGTTTCATCTTCCTTCAAGTTTCCTTAACGTTAGATATTGTGATCGTACTTACAAACCACCTATATGCATCAAAAGCATCATCGAATTCTCCCTGGTTCCTTCACTCATCACTATTAAACAGCTTATCTACTCCTCATTTTCTTAACTTCTCTTTCTAGGAATCTTTGATTCTCCTCCTTAATGCATCTGATGTAGGTAAGTCCTTTGTTTTCATGTCCCTTGTTTTCATGTACCTTGTCTTAGCAAGTTTGTAGCCCTCCAAGGTGCCAGCTTTTGGTACAAGTCCTCCGAAACCTTTCTCCTTGCTACCACTACAAGTTCTATTTATTATTACATTTATGAACAGTTAAAGCAATCATTTTTCCACCTAATAACCTCTTTGACCTCCTCACTCCAAACAATGTTTCGTTAGCTACAAATTTCACTAGTCAAGTCATTCTGTTTATTCTAAATAATTGAGCAAACCTGAAAATCACCCCAGTAGGTGTTAAAACCCTTATTCGTGTTCTCATGCTTAATTATCACTGATAAAGATTATACAGGCTTTCAATGAAATCATGTCACAATTACAATTAGCATTAGCAATCACATTTGATTTTTACGCAGTAGAAGTAAAAATTTATAGATGAATACAACTATAGAAGCAAAACTGCAACTACGTAAGAGAAGGAATCCTCCAAAAATGGTGTTTAAGAAAAAACTAGAGAAGAATAAATGAATGAATGAAGACCCTATAATCACGCCGAATATTGGAAAGGGTCACATCCTCTAACAACACCGCAGTCACATTTTATAACTACATGGGACATGATACTCAACAAACATACATCGAACAAGATACTTATCATTTTCTCAAATAAGACAACATAAATATTACATTCTCATACACATCAACTATAGCAAAAACTATGAGTTGTAAGCACTGTTCTAAAAATCCCCGCCTAGGTCCGCCTAGGCCCCCCTTGGTGCCTCTAGGCCTCCCAGGCGCCTCACCTAGGCCAAGGAGAAAATTAGGCGGGTTCGATTTTTTTTATTTTAATAACTACCCAAACCAAATCTTGATATATTTATTTTTCTAATGATTTATCATATTCATAATACAGGTTGTAGCATATCAAATCACAATAAGAAGTGAACAATATCAAGTCAAAATGGATAATTTTATTATAGTTGTAATTTTTTAAACTTGTACCAACTTCAAATTATATAAATGATGATACATTTGTAATATTTAGTTAAATTCAATTTTATAATTCTTAAATTTATGTTTAGTTTCTTAAGTTTTAATATGAATTAAATTCTTAAAATTTAAAATTTTATTATTTAATAGCAATCATGTTTATAAATAAAACTAATACGTTAAAAATATATTTAAACTTTGAACAATTGCATGTTTGTGTTTGAACTTTGACATTAACAATATGGATGTGTTTGAACTTTAAGAAAAGACATTTATTATCTTTATTATATATTGTTTTGCTTTATATTATTATTTTGTTTAGATAAATGGTTAGCCCCGCCCAGTCCCCTGACGCCTTCGCCTCCCGTCTAGCGCCTTTTAGAACATTGGTTGTAAGGAATGGTTGATGGATGCGTACAATGCAAAGAATAATGCTGCTCAAAATCATACTTTCAAATGGTCAATTAACCTCAAAAGAAACAAACATAAAAATAAAAACAAAAAAATAGAATAGGACTCGCATTTTGATATTCAATAATGAACCAAAGCTCTGAAAGAACTCACATGGACCATGTAACAAGGAGTTTCCAAAGTGATTCATCCTTCGGTGCTAAATGGGCAGCAAGCATGTAGAAATTCAGGGCTCTCTTTTTATCACCAGTTGCATTATAGACTAGGCCAAGAGTATGATAAGGATCTGGCAAATTGGGTGAAAGCCGAATAACTTCTTTCAAAAGACATGAGGCCTATAGCTCAAAAAATATAATAATAATCAACTAAGGAGCAATCCAGAAAAGGATACAAGCTCAGCTACATGTTATTATCCAAAAAAGTGCCACACTAACAGACAGTTTGAGTATAAATGAGAATGAGAGTCATTTTGCTACTTGCACATAGCACAATCTGGAGACAGCTTTATCAAAACTGCAATATATCATTAGAGTTTAGCCTGTTAAGGAACAAAGACCAGGTAAAAGACCTGACCTGACAAGAACCCTCAGCTCAGGAAATAAAGATGGCTAAAAAGAGATAGGTAGAGTTATGTGATTCTTTAACATAAGTAAAAGAAGAATTAGAAGAGAAGAAATACATATTATAATGCTTAATTCTAATAGACTAGAATTATATTGAAAACTAAACTCCGTCTTTTGTTCTCTGAAGCATTGCCTAGCCCTCGAGAGTATGCAAAGTTCTTGTACTGAAAGCTAGCAGGACCCTTTTTGGATATTCTCATCGCTCAACTACTTGTCCTGCATAACACTCTCTCTAAAAGTTATCTCGAGATTCTTCCCAACCATTGCAGCCTATTTATATTAGGCTAACCCAAAAGTGATAGTATCAGCAATAATCGTTCACTTTAACCTCTGACCTCAGCAAATGAAGATATAATATGCCAAAAGCTTTGCATAGCAAAATCTAATGACGTCCAACACCTTGAATACAAACAAACAATACGTATATAGGAAGAAAGAGAGATAGCGTAAGTGTTGCATTTGGAATAAACTAAAGTCCATGAAATTAAGTTAAGTGGAAGAATAGAATCAAGCTGAGCTAGATCTTTTGCGATGTTGACACGATAATATACAGTTGTTTACAAGTGACATTCACCATAAAGGAACTTACCAGAACCAAAAAAGAGCATTTCACAATGGAGCCAAATCTGATGCAAATGAGTAGAGAATAGTCATGGACTGCTGCCCGCCTTGTTAAAGAAATAAATCAATGATCAACTTTGGCTCATTTAGTAATATGACCCAGTTTCAAACGAGACTTGGTGGAACTGAGATCAAATAGCTTGAAATTTCATATTGTATTAGCGTGTTACTTGAGCCAAGTTTATCATAGTAGTGAGCTTGGGGTTTTAGTCAAGGTTCCAAACAATGAATTAGGATTTCCCTAGTGGTTCAGGTCATTTCGGGGCAAGCGGAAATGAGTTGGTCGAGTTGCTTACATCTCCCTTCCCGTGAGCAAGTTTGGCTCGTGTAACTTACGAGGCAATCCCGAACAAGTTAAACATGATCTGAGCAAAAGTATATTGGTTCATTTTACAGCCCTAGTAAGTATTTTTAAAAACCAGTCTAAGCCCCGCCTAGATGCTAGCCGGTCCTTTACCATCTCAATTTAGCTAGGCATGTGTGGGCATAGGAGGAATTAGTCCTCCACCGCATCGATTTTCTGAAGGCTTTGGAAATGCTTGAAATGGTTTTGTTATGCCTTCAAATATTATTTTTTCTTCTTTTGGTAAGTTTTCATGTACATTTAAGAATATTAACATCTATATATGCCTTATAGTATTAAAGTTATAAATACCTAATGATAGCTAATTAGAGCTAAGTTAGGAATGTACAGCACTAATTGACTGTAGTCTCCTTAATTATAGCCTCTGATTGTAATCATATGGTAGTATTACCATTCTGATTGTTTACATTGATGACATTATGGTGACCGGAGATAATGAAGAGGAGAAAGTCGATCTACGCGACTTGCAAATGAATTTGAGATTAAGGACCTTGGTTCTCTGAATACTTTCTTTGGTATAGAAGTTGCAAGATCTTTAGTGACATATTATCACAACAAATTATGTCCTTGATTTATTAATAAAAACATGCTAATTCCCTATTGAGTTCAATCATCACTTAACAAGTGGCACTAAACCAACAGTTGATAAGGAAAATATCAGCGCTTAGTGGGTTGACTAATATACCTTTCACACACTAGATCGAATATTTCCCATGTTGTAGGAGTAAAGAGTCATGCATGATCCGTGCTTTATCACACAAAACTGTCTATAAAATCTTGAGATATCTGAAATCTACTAAAAAAAAGACATTGTTCTCAAACCATGGACATAGGAGGGTTGAAGCTTTTTCTAATGCAGACTGGACTGCTTTTATAGAAGATCGTTGTCACATCCGGATATTGATCATTTATTGGTGGTAATCTTGTTACTTGGCCCAATAAGAAACAATTAGTTGTGGCAAGATCTAGTGCTAAAGCAAAGTACAAAACTATTGCATTGGGTGTGTGAACTAATGTGCTTTGGACACTATTAGAGGACTTGGGAATAGTAATTAATAAGTCGGTGAGTTTGTTCTGTGATAATAAAGTAGTCATTAGTATTGCAAATAATCCAATACAGCATAACAAAACGAAGCACATCGAAATTGGCATACATTTCATCAGGGAGAAGTTGACTGGTGACCTCATTTGTTTACCTTTTGTCGAGTCAGAATATCAACTTACTGATATATTGAATAGAGGTCTTATTAGTAAGATTTTTCATCTCTTTGTTTCAACAAGTTGGGTATGCAAGACATCCATGCACCAACTTGAGGGGAGTGTTAGAATTGTAATATCTAATTATAGCTAATTAGAGCAATGTATAGCACTATTGATTGTAGTCTCCTTAAATATGGACTCTGATTCTAATCATATGATAATTTAATTATAATGATATGATGAGAATGGAAGGAAATTACCTCTCATTTACAAATTTTGTGTCCTTTCTCTCTACCCTCATGGGTTTCTACATATAGTATGCACAAATATATACAATAGAAAGATACAATAAATAAGACCGCCTAGAAAAATTCCTAGACCTAAGTCTAGTGACCATTACTCTCACGACCTCGCATGATAAATTGAGGACTAAAGTACAATACCTCTTCAAATCGTCCATGTGCATAATGAAGTGTAGCATCACCAAGTTTTCTAGTGACTTCTGCACTAACTTTATTCTTTGATCCCTTCCTCCTACCTCTTTTCTTGTTCTGCATAAGGATAGTAGTTAGAGAATTTAGAAAGTAAAATAATAAAAGTTATATTATTTATAAACTGTATTTAGAAACAGTAAGCAAACTACTGTATTTTGGAAACTGAAAGACTAAAAAATAAGAAAAACAGAAACTAATGCATGATCAAAATACTAATACTGAAACATATCTAAGGAACAGAAAATGATGTGCATTCAACAAACGGTGCAAAAGAAATTCAATGAACTATTTAGCTATGTAACAAAGTCATCACACAGAATAGCTTCAGTCCAAAGTCCTGTGGTAAACAGATGAATTGCACTTGTATGTGAACATACATGACCATCAAACTTCCTATGACCTCATCTATTTGCAGGGTGACCTCATATTATTGAGAAAAAGGGAAGAAGAGAAGGACTGATGCAGTGCCAAATCCACAAGTCTTGAAGCCACGCCAAAGCGCTTAGGCTGGGTTAGTGATCTTGGTTACTGTTCAAGTATGACTTCAAGTCGGTTACAGCAATCTTGTTCCCAAGGTCATACCCTTTTGCTGGGTTAGAGAGGTATTCAGGTACTTTGATGCAAAAGACATTCTTGGAGACTTTTCAAATCTTCAGAAGGAATGAGGAAATCCATATTCAAGGACTTGTGTGGTTATAAGGCAAAATTATGAGTTAGATCTTGTTTAATTTTTTTTGTCCAAGTGTTTTACATTTCCTGGGTGTGTTATTTTCTAAAAAACATTTTGGTCTTTCAACCGTTGGTTAGTAGCATGGGCTGTGTTAGTTATATGTTAAGAGTCTTGGTTACTTTAGCTGAGAACAAGTGACTTTATAGACTGTCAAGGTTCTAGAAGAACTTGGCCTCCAAGCTTTCTTGATCCACAAATAGTTTGGTTGATCAAGCTTGTCTCCCCTATTTATAGTCATGTAATAGCTATATTTCAGCAAAGTGGAATGAATAAACTTTCGTCTACAGATGTGTGAAACAACTCACTACTCTCTAGGTGCAAGGCCTGGTCTTCTTCCCATCCCTTTCCCTCTGTCTGCTCCCTTCTCTTCCTTACACTCGGTTCTCAGCACACAGGTCGCTTATTAATCTGATAGCCCCAGATTTCTACACACCATACAGCCATTAGCCATTAGAAAGACATTCAGAGCAGATTCAAGGGACTAGACTACAAGTCATAAGCAATAACGAAACCAAGCCGGATAGGTTTTTTATGTCAGCTCGGGATATTACCAATAATACGCCTACAACTAAATCACAGAACCTGAAGTCTTTACCCTAGTTTACTGCAGTTGTAGGTGATGTTTATTATGATCCTGCATCAAACTATTTGTCTTGTTGCCAAGTTCCTCGGGTCTCCGCATGTCACTTTCAATGAGGAGCACACGTGACTCACCTGGCTGCCTAAGCGGTGATCCCATACTGGGTTAAGTCAATGAGGTGGAGAATATAGTGGTCAATCTTTATCAATGTTATTTATTCACTTGACCATTACTTCTCTTTGTAATCTCCATAATGAAAGAAGTTGAACAGTCCTTTAACATGATGCTTTTGGCATATTATTATTAGATGTGATTTCTAAATCCATTATTAGAAGTGATTTCTACCAAACTCCTACTTCTGCTTCCTAGTTTATGTTATTTTCCTAATATTCTCTATTACATTCTTACAAACCTCACAAACTATTATGAAAAAATCTTTGCTCCGATTAAATTCTTATCTTAAGGCATCTACTTGATAGAAGACAGTTTGGCCTTTTTACTAAATTCTTTCATCTTCTCATCCCTCATTCTTTTCAAGGAAAGATTTTGGACCCCGGATAACTCTCTCTTCTTTATAATTTATATACATTTTTTTTAAATAACTTTCACCTAGTTGATAGTTTTCAATAGACTTCTCACAAACGACCTTCTGCAGAACCGCCTATCAGAGCCTTCTCTCTGAATAAGGACATTAAGTGTAAAACACATAATGAGATTCATTCAAATTCAGTTACGCTTACAAACTACCAGGAACAGGTTGCTTATGAACGTGCCCAACATTGTTATAACTTTATTTAGTTCAGGTTTTGTGGTTTTGACATGAAAGAAAATGGAGGAACAATATGTTTTTAAAAAAAAATTGATAAAAGAAAAAAATTTATTAATAGACACGAAAGGATACAATAAATGGGGCAAAAAGTCCACCCTCAATGCAGACTAAAAGATCAAAAACAAGAAAGCACTTAAAAAGTACAGCCCTCCAATCTCTACATAAATCAGTGGCAAGAGATATTCTAAAAGACCTCATAGCGTAAGCCCAAAGAGACAAGAAAATAACCCTATCAATCAATAGTTTTAAGGATAAGTAGCTTTCTCTAAACAACCTAGCATTACGCTCATTCCAAATACCCAATTTTGGCATCCTTCTTACTTCCAAATTCTCTAAAACGAATTAATAGCATATCTTTCACCGTACCAGGACACACCCACTCCCTTCCTAGCACTTCAAAGAGAGAGCTCCACAATCCCCAAGCAATAGGACAATGCAAAAATAAATGAGCATGTGTCTCATTACTCTACCTGCACATAAAACAAATATCCGGAGATAGAACTTTGTAAGATCTGCGACACCTTAACTTTCGAAGGGACCTTAGCTTTCCAAATTTACGAAACCAATGAAAATGGATGAGAAACAATAGACCGAGTCAAAAAAGAGGAATAACTCTTACAAGAAAAGGAACCAATTGAATCTAAACTCCAAATACGTTTATCAGAAGAGGTACATAAATGAACTGAATCAAGCAATGTTAGAAAAAAATCCATCTCATTAGATTCTAAATCCGTGAGATTCCTAAACAAATGAAAATCAAGAAAGTGAGTTCCCATCACGCTTTATGAAGTTAGAAATGAGAGCATCATGAAGTGAAGAAATACAATAAACACGATTAAAAATAAGAGAAAAATAGTTATCTCCCAACCAATAATCTTTCCAGAATCGAATTTGATAGCCACCCCCAACTCCATCTCTAAAATGCCAATAAAGGAAGTATAACCTTGGGAGATGAATTTACAAGGACTTCGCATGAGTAACATAAATCATGGATCTAGCATCCCACCCATTCAAAGATGTCACCATAGTTGTTAAAGCAACGCCTAGGTGTCCAGCGATGGAAAGCGACTGATGATGGGCGCTTGAGGTGGAGCTACTAAAGTGGCGCCAAACGCCTGAGACACCTTGGCGATGCCTCGAGACGCCGAAGCTTCTTCCGACGCACATCTTAGCAGATTCATTCAACCAAAGTATTTTACGGTTTGATCCATTAACCCATGACCCATTGATGGGGATCGATGATTTAGTTGCTTTATTTATTTATTTGGTTTATTTCATTATTATGGACTTGTTTTAATTGTTGGGGTATTTTAGTATCTTATTTTAATTAGTTTGGATATTTTTGTCTTTTTTGATTTCTAAGTCTAATTTAGGGTTTGTTTTGTTTAAATACCGATGTAATTCTCTTTGGGAGGATATATTCGGATATACAATAATTATTATTAGCTTTTCTTATATCGTGGAGATATTTTCTAGAGTTGATAGGCGTCGAGTTGAAACTCTATACCCTAGAATTTAAGCGTAGAGTTTAAATTCTAGATTTATTCATACATCAATCAATTAGAATTCAGCTTTATAATTTGTCTTACATCACTTGTGGTATCAAAGCTTCAACCTTGGGAGTCTTTGTGAAAAACACTGCTCATCGGAAGCTTTTTTTGGGTAGCCCCGCACAAAGGAACCAGACAACTACATATTTCTCTTCGTCGTAAATGCGTTAGCAAAGTCAGCCACCACCCAAACCAAGCATCGCCGCCAGATCGACCACTCAAAGATCGTCGCCCAAACATCACGACCCACATCGCGACTCAATCATTCTCGTAGAACCCAACCACCGACCCAAACAGTCCTCAAATTGCGACTGGAAGAAGACACCACAAGAGCAGAGAAACGGAACAGAGAGAGAAAGAATGGACGAAGCAGAAAAAGAAAGGATAGGGAACCGGAAGGAAATACAAGGGAAGAAGACTTCTTCGTCGCGGCGTTGCGTTCTTGTTGCCGTCATGCTGGCAGCGCCGCCATCGTTGAGATCTCTCGTCGTCGCCATCCTCGTCGTCGCTGCTACGATTGTTCGGGAACAAGGGAGGTAACCCTGGCCTTTCCTATTTCATACGCCACTTGCCTAATTCGTGAAACACAACAGCATAGACTCTGAAGTCTATATTCACTGAAACACAACAAGTATAGACTCAAGTCTATATTCACTTGCCCAAAGACGATTTTACCCTCATTGCTTCTAGGAAATTCAATTTACACCCTGATCTGTCCCTTGAACTTGTAATTTTTGCAGTTTTCACCCCTGCACTTTCATTCCATAATCAGTTAGATCCGGAAAAAAAAAAAAAAGTAAAGCTGCCGTTAAAATTTTCTCAAAATATAGGGTAAATATTTCAATTACTTGAATTTTCTTTACTCGTTGCATAGTACTAAAATTTTCTAAAACTCGTTTGGTTTTATTCCCTTACACTGCACATTATTCATACTAGTGGAACATCATTTAGCCGTGATTGTTGATATCTTGGAGACTGCGATTGCATTTACCGTAAGTTATAATTTAATTGCTACAATTAATTATCTCAGTATTGCATTTGCATATCATGATGACCCGTAGTGGAACCCAATATGGCCAAACAATGAACCACAAATTAGACCTCTTACTTATTAAAATGGCTAGTATGGAAAATCGTATGGCTAATTTGGAAAACCGTATGGATGATAGATCTGAGGAACTTGTCATGTTAACTGGGAGGGTTAGAGTTGTTGAGCGATTTAACACAACATTTACCCGAGCCCAATGTTGAAATAAGCGCTTGAGGCGTGCGCCTCGTAGTGAAGGCGGAAGAAGGCCGAGGCGAAGTCGTGCGCCTATTAGGAACTCCAAAGAACTCACGCCTTTTTTCGGTTGAGGCTTACGCCTCGTGGCGATCGCCTCATAGCGTCGCGAGGCTCAAGCCTCGATTTGGCTAAAAAAAACCCCAAGTATCTGACTTCACTTACCAATTTGGCTTCGACGACTTCATTGGCTTCGACCGACTGCTCAGCCTTCTTCGACTTCGATCAACTGCGACTGCTCAGCCTTCTTCAGGTATCTTCTTTTTCTTCTTCTTCTTTCTTTTCTTTCTTCCTCTATCTTCTTTTCTTCTTCTTCCTCTCTGTTTCAAGCTTCTTCTTTTTTTGTTTGCTAAGTGACAGTGTAGTCCTCTGTTATAGTGTAGTCTTCTTATGTTTCTGTTTTTTTTTTCCGAACAATGTAGTCCTCGGTTTTCAGCTGGTTAAGTTTGTATTCTATTTTTAGCTGGTTAATTTTTTTTTTTCGTTCTTGATTTTTTATTTTTTACTTCACATGTCTGCCTCTTGTGAGCAAGTTAATTTGTCTTGAAATGGAATCATACCTATTAATTTTTCAAAAATTATTAAAGGTATACCTAGGATGTACAAAGTACTCAAATATTGACATTAACTTGATGTGCTTTGAAATTATATTAAGCATAGGAATTTTTCGGAGTTGTGAAATTTGAATTTTAAGTACAAAGATGCTTACATTTTGGGGTTTGGCACTACCTGCCAAAGATGAAATTATATTAAGCATAGGAATTACTTTGACTGTTTGTGCTTGACTGCAAGTGCTTGACTGTTTTTTCATTAATTTTTGGTCGTGTTTGTGTACATGAATTGCTAATGACAACAAAATAAATTTAATTGGTCTTGATCTTGGTCATCATGTTAATGCTGTTGGTGAACCGATTCCACTGTCTTTTAGTTCCTGAATCACAATCAAACATAAATTTATATTCAGTTTTTGAACAGTATTAATTTCTATCAATGTTAACATGAGTACATGACTAGTGTTGACTGTGTTGTCCATAATTTTGTTATCAAAATGTAATAACAAATTTTTATTATTATTATTATAGTGAATTATTATTATGGGTAGAAAAGATCCAGCTTGAAAATATGGCATGACTCAAGGGAGTTAATAAAGCTCATTTGTACGTGGAAATATGACCTTAATTGTAATGATGAATTATTTTATGGTTTTATTAGTATTTTTTCATAATTTTTTGGGGACTTTTAGGTCCTTAAATCAAGGCTTCCGCCTCGCTTTGCCTCGAGGCTTACGCCTCGCATAGCCCAAAGAAAAATGTCTCGTACCGGTTTTAGCTTTTTCGAACATTGCCTGAGCCTATAGGAGAAAATGTGAAAAATGATGACATTCCCGTTACTGAAGATATACCTAAGGGAGAAATTCGAAATTTGAATAGCAAAGGGACCATCTTGAGCCTAGAAATATTGAGTACCAAAACTTACCCCGAGAGACAAGGTAGTAGACATCGAGGCATTGGGTATGTGAACGTAGGGATGATGGCTACCGTGGACCTAGGAATGTCAACCCTTATGACCGCGGGTATGATGATGACACTAGAAAAATTAAGGTCGATGCACCTAAGTTTGACGGTAGGTCTGATCCTAATATTTTCCTTGATTGGTTGTCCAGTATGGATAAATTTTTCGATTGGTATGAGATGTCCGATGAGCGTAGAGTTCGCTTTGCCAAAATGAAATTAGTTAAACAAGTGAGTTTGTACTGGGCTAGTGTTGAGAGGGACATCGAGCGCTTGAGGATCCACCTATTAGGCCTTCGGGCGCGAGATGAAAGCACGTCTCAAAAATATTATCTACCCATCGGCCACAAGGATAGGATGCTTGAACAATTGACAAATCAAGCAAGGCAATTTGTTTGTCTCTCGAATATGTCAAGATGGGTATAGGGAGCTAATGGGGCGTTGTGAACTAGTGAGAGGAGAGCGAGGTTGACCATCATTAGGTTTAAGGAAGGGTTGAGAGATGAAATTAAATTTCAAAATTTTTCAACCCAACTCACTTCGCTTAGATGACGCTTATCGCATCGCCTTAGATCAGAATACAATGTGAAAAGATCCTCTTTCTGGAGAGTGACCTCTTATCAAAGCTAATTTCTTTGAACGCCACGCCCACAGTAAGGCGTCTTTTTCCACACCTCAAGATAATTCTAGGGCTAATAACACCGTGAGTGGACCAAATCGGGACCCTAGGGAAGGATACTCCCGTACTCAAGCCTACAATTATGGGCAGGGATAGGTGTTTCTCCTGCAAGGAGCTTGGCCACAAGCTCTTTGAGTGCCCTAACAAACACCGAGTGGGAGTGGTTCATGAAGGGCATGGTGAAGAAAATGAGTCGAGGGAAGGTGAAGTGGAGGATGAATATTACACGGAGGATGAAGAAGTGGATGCACACTTGAACAAGTTCGATCAACCCTTGAGCGTTATGAGGTGCATCTTCGCTATTCCTAAAAAGGAGGAAGATTGGAAGAGAACTACCATATTTCAAACATATAACAGAGGCGGAGGAATCTCTTCCAAGCTAATCATTGATGGAGGAAGTTGTTTAAATGTGGTCACAAGATAGTTGTGAAACGATTGAAGTTAAAGGCGAACCACACCCTTCAACCTTATAATGTTCTTGGGTCAATAAGACATCTATTTCCGTGACACATAGGTGTGTTAGTGCCGATCCACCTTAAGGGATATGAGGAAAAGTTTGGTGTGATGTCCTTTTATGGATGTTGCACACATTCTTTTAGTAGGCAACCGTGGCTATATGATCTTGATGTGACCCATTATGGGAAATCGAATATTTATGTGTTCACACAAGGGGCGAGAAGATTACTTTAGCGCCATGAGACAACGAGTGTCTCCCAAGGGTCGACCAAAAGAAAATAATACGCCTACACAAAAATCCAAATATCTCCATATCTTCGGGTCGAAGCCTTTAAGAGAAAAGTGTGAGAGGAGGAGAAGGTTGTGTACGCGTTGTTTGGCTAGAGAGGTTAGGGGACGTTCCGAGAAGAGTAATAATGTTGAATCTAGTGACGTTAGGCTGATTCTCCATGAGTTTGTTAATGTGATGCCTAGTGAGTTACCTAGCGGATTACCACCTCTTAGGGATATCCAACATGCTATTGACCTTGTACCGGGGTCTTCTTTACCTAACCTACCTTATTATAAGAT
This sequence comes from Panax quinquefolius, assembly GCA_020205615.1. Lineage (NCBI taxonomy): Eukaryota > Viridiplantae > Streptophyta > Magnoliopsida > Apiales > Araliaceae > Panax > Panax quinquefolius. The sequence goes on from CM035153.1 coordinate 24,103,995, forward strand.
GAACCCTAAGGACCAAGAGGAGAGATGAGACAACAAGTAAGTGATTTGTTGAGAAGGGTTTTGTGCGCAAGTCCTTGTGCTGTGCCAACTTTGTTTACCCCAAAGGCTGATGGAAGTTTAAGGATGTGTTGTGATAGTCGAGCTATCAATAAGATCACCGTCAAGTATAGGTTTCCTATACCTAGGCTTGATGACATGTTAGATATGATGAGCGGAGCTCGTGTGTACACCAAAATAGATCTACGAAGTGGATATCATCAAGTTCGCATCCGCGAGGGAGACAAATGGAAACTGTCATTAAGACTAGTGATGGCCTTTATGAATAGTTAGTCCTACCCTTTGGTCTAACCAATGCACCTAGCACCTTTATGAGAGTCATGAATTAGGTATTGCGGTCTTTTATGGGCAAGTTTGTAGTTGTCTATTTTGATGACATCGTTATTTATAGTCACACCCGAGAGGAACACTTACTTCACTTACGCCAAGTTTTGTCTGCTCTTCAGTGTGAGAAACTTTATATTAATTTGACAAAGTGTTCCTTCGTGCAAGAATCCGTCATATTTTTCGGGTTTGTTGTCTCCAAAGATGGGGTTTCTCCAAAGAGTGGCCAGAACCTTCTAATATACATGAAGCTATAGAAGCTTTCACGGACTTGTTGCTTTTTACAAGAAGTTCATTAGGGATTTAGTATCATTATGGCTCCCGCCATCGATTGCTTAAAGAAACGAGAGTTTGTTTGGTCTAAATCGGCTGCCAAAGCCTTTGTGGAGATTAAGGACAAGTTGACGCAGGCACCTGTCCTCGCGCTACCATATTTTAGCAAGGTTTTTGAGGTAGCATGTGACGCTTCCGGCGTAGGAATAGGGGGAGTACTTAGTCAAGAGGGTCATCCTGTTGCATTCTTTAGTGAGAAACTAAATGAGGCCCGACAAAAGTATTCTACCTATGATAGAGAGTTTTATGTTGAAGTTCAGGCACTTAGGTATTGGAGACACTATTTGTTGCCTAAGGAGTTTGTGCTATACTCCGATCATCAGGCACTTCAGTATATAAACCCCCAGAAGAAGTTTAGTCATCGACATGCTAAGTGGGTTGAGTTCCTTCAGGACTATTCTTTTGTCCTAAAACATTGTTGAGGGGTAGAGAACAAAACCACTGATGCGTTGAGTAGGGTATCTATTCTCCTTAATACTTTTGAGTGTGAAGGTTACTGGGTTTGAGTGTATTATCCATGAGTACCCTTCTTGTCGTGACTTTAGAGAGACATATAGTGCCCTACAGAATTCTAATGGACCACCCTTAGACGATTTTTCGTATCCATGATGGGTATCTTTTTAAGGGTACCCGTTTGTGTATTTCTAGTACGTCTATGCGTGACCATCTAGTTTGGGAGTTACATGCGGGAGGGATCGCAGGTCATTTTGGTTGCGATAATACCATTGCGATTGTGGAAGATAAGTTCTTTTGGCCTAGCCTCAAGAGGGATGTAGCTCGTATTGTTTCCGAGTGTCGCACGTGTCAAACCGCTAAGGGTGGTGAAACAAAACATGGGGTTATATATGCCTTGCTTGCATACCCATGCTCCTTGGGAGGATATTAGCATGAATTTTGTCTTGGGGTTACCGCGGAACCCCTAGAGGAGGTCATGATTATGTTTTTGTTGTTGTGGACCGTTTTTTTAAAATGACACATTTTATTCCATGCAAAGACAAAAAACTTATTATACTTCACACATTGCATCGATTTTCTTTAGTGAGGTTGTGAGGCTACATGGTTTGCCTTTATCTATAGTTTCTAATAGGGATGTTAAATTCATGAGTTACTTTTGGAAAACCCTATGGAAGAAACTAAATACCACACTTAAGTTTTTCACTGCCAATCACCCACATACTGATGGTCAAACAGAGGTAGTTAATAGGAGTCTAGGTGATTTGGTGAGATGCCTTATAGGAGATCACGTGTCTAGTTGGGATAGAGTTTTGCCTATGGCTGAGTTTGCTTATAATAGTTCGGTTAATCGCTCCATTAGGGCGAGTCTTTTTCAGATTTACATTGGTTATCAACCTAAGAAACCTATTGACCTTGTTCCTCTTCCCCCTGCGTATATAGATCTGGTGAGTCTCACGAGAGATTTTTGCACAACATATTCATGATTTGCATGTTGAGATAAGTCAAAAAAAAATTAATTTGAGCAATGAAAATTATAAGTTTGTTGCAGATGTTCATCGCAGGTACCAAGAGTTCAATGAGAATGATCAGGTGATGTTTTGACATTGTGTTGAGAGGTTACCTCCCGGCACATAGAAAAAGGTGCATGCTAAGCGGATGGGTCCATTTCGTGTTAAAAAAGTTAGTGCTAATGCTTATGAGTTGGATCTTCCTAGTAATATGAGTATTGGTCCTGTATTAAATGTGGCCGATTTTGCTCCATATCATGGACCTTTTACTCTCGATTGACCCCATCTCTTACTTCTTCATCTAATAACCTTGTTGAGCATGTACTTGTTCTTCCTTTTACTGTTTCCCTTGCACCTCCTCTTGTTTCTTCACAATCTACAGCAGATGGTATCGAAAATATTTTGGATGAGAGGTTTGTGTCGACTAGGCGCGAAGGCTATCTCCAGTTTTTGGTTAAGCGGCGCTGCAAGCCTGACAGTGATTGCACATGAATTGGTAGGGACGAGTTTGATCGCATTGATCCCGCATTTTGGCGCTTTTACTTAAGATTTCATTTTGACATAGTGAATTTTTCTCACCTGTGGGAGAAATGATGAGGATCGATGATTTAGTTGCCTTATTTATTTATTTTGTTTATTTCATTATTATGGACTTGTTTTAATTAGTTGGGGTATTTTAGTAACTTGTTTTAATTAGTTGGGTTATTTTTGTCTTTTTGGTATTCAAGTCCAATTTAGGATTTTTTTTGTTTATAAATATCGATGTAATGCTCCTTGTGAGGATATTCTGAATATTACGATTATTATTGGCTTTCTTATATCGTGGAGATATTTTTTAGAGTTAATAGACGTTGAGTTGAAACTCTAAATCCTAGAATTTAAGCGTAGAGCTAATATTCTAGTTTTACTTATCTATCAATTAATATTAAATTCATATTACAAAGCTGTCCTACATTAGACTCATATGATGATCAACTGCTTTCATTTAGCTGAATGAAACAGTTTTTCTTTAGCTTGCCAGTATCTGTCAGTATGTGTAATTGGTGTATATGTTTTGACTGTTCCTTGCTCCAATTGAAGTACTTCTGTGGTTATATTGTCTAACCTGATTTCAGTGCCACTAAATAAGTCTGGATGCACTTTAGCAGTAAAATCATTATAAGTTGAGCTGAGTTGTACTAAAATAGCGGGTGTATTGTGTAATGGTAGTTGGGTTTTTCTAGTGACCAGGATAATGAGAACAAGGTTTTGTAGTTGGTTGAGTTTCTCAAACTTGGCCTAATTTCATACTTTATAGTAACTATCAAATTTTTGAATGATCAAATTATTGCTGTACTAGCTATACATGTTGCTAACTGTAACTTTGTTGTTCTTCCTTTATTTGGTTACTTGTCACTCGTCAGTTGTCAGTTGTCAGTTGCTGTGATATATCATATATGTATATATATACACATATATTAATTTATTTGTGTGAGCGCAATAACCCATGGAAGTCTCCCACACATTAGTGGGTTTATTTTGACTTGCGAACTATATGTTCCTGAGTTCCTCCCTTTTCAGTTCTTGTATACCTTTTTTTCTTGTTATATCCATGAAGCTGTTTCTTATCCTTTGGGTTGTTTCTTATTATGTTGCAAGTCGTTTTGGTGGCAGGAGATTTAAAGATAAGAAGGAAGTGGTAGAGCCTGAAGCTGATCCAGAAAGAGACCAGAGAACTGTTTTTGCTTACCAGGCAAGTGTCTTGTCATTATTTAATTGTTTTTTTCTCATTGCACTTGTTTTTGATAATTCCCTTTTGTTGGTGTGGTTTGTTGTTGTCAGATGCCCCTCAAGGCAGCTGAGAGGGATGTTTATGAATTTTTCTCCAAGGCAGGAAAGGTTAGTGGGATTTCTTTTTTCAGGTGTTGTAATGCTGAAGTATTTATACAATTTAAAGTTTCAACTCTGTACATAATAGCAGATATGGTATTACACCCATGTGTTGTTGGGCCGCATGTGTTAGATCTTTTAGATTGATCAATAACACTTGCATGTCCTACTCTACTTCCCACTCGGCTTCAACTTCCCACTCTGCTTCAAACTTACAACTGCATGTTATTGAGATACTTCTCCTTCCTGTTGCAGTAAATGCTCCACTGACTTCAGTTGAGTAGTATAATGAATTTCTTTTGTCTCAAAATTCTTTATCTGTGGAATGAGTGAAAGGTGTTTAAATGAGTTTATCAATGGTCCTGTGAACTCCCCAGTTGGTATTCTGAATTTCTGATGCATATTATGGATGTACAGAATGTTGTTTATATTCTGCTTTTCCCGCAACTTTTCTATATATAACTGCAGTTTATCAAATCCAGGTGAGGGATGTACGACTGATAATGGACCGAAATTCAAGACGGTCAAAAGGAGTTGGGTACGTGCTTTGTTAAATGTTATCGTATTCTTATGCACATATTTTTGTAAGAAACTGTTTCTTTCTTCTTTAAAACAAGTTTTATCTGTATACTTAATTGCACCAACAAGGCATTAGAGAATTGTCATGAGGGGGATGTTGGATTAGGACTACGTCAACCTTGTAATCAATTCATTGTGTATTCTTAGGGTAGATCTACATTGACCTTAGTGACTTTTCATTACCGTTGCTTAATGTTATCATTTGATGGCAATGCCAAACCTTGTGTACTTATAGATATGTAGCCGTCTCAGTTACCGAAAAAAGGGTATGCATTTTATAGTGGAAAGTGCACTTTGATTTGTGATTATAGCAGGTTAGTATTCACTTGCAGTTGGGCAGGTTATATGTTCTATGTCATGACCTGCTTTCCTTGTGGACTGTAGGAATTAGAGATACTGGATTACGTGTTGTTGTGTGTTTTCAATTGAGTTTTCACCATTTACAATTTTGTTTAGAGCAATTTTACTTGGATTGTGGTTTGATTTGGTATGTGGATAGAAATTTGGAACAGAAAATGTCACTTTCATGGTACACAATATGTTTATTCGGAACGTGGTATGCTGAGAAGAGATTTTTAAAGAGTTAGGTGCCGTTTGGTAGGATGGAATCAACACATTAGGGATATTTTTGGTTATTACATCCTATTTCATTCCATTCCAATACAATTTTTAAGAAACATACCAAACGTATGAGTGAAGTGTTCGATTCCGATTCTATTATGTTCTGATTTTGATTCTATTCTAAAACAACCAAACGGCCGTTATAGTAAACCTTGTTGTAATATAGTTAAAACTCGTTGAGTTGTTTCTAAGCGTAGTGTCACAATAAGAGCATTTTTAACGAGATTATACCATGCCATCGCTTACTTGAAACGCACATGGGGTTCATATGCTACATTAGGTGGCATTTCCTAGATTTTTTTCCATATTAGGGTTTCTAATAAAGTAATCATGTAATTAATATACTTTGTAAATATCCTAGATATTTTAGAGGATGATTCTAGACAGTGGATCTAGCCTTTTGTTAGATTTAATGTTATGGCCCAAGGGCTATGTGCGAGGATGTTCCTCATTTGTAAATATAAAGTAAAATTGTAGTTATACTTGGGCAAAGAAGTTTAAGTAAATAGGTGGAAAAAGTTGTATATCACCACATTTAAGTTTTGGAACGAAAGTATACCATGGTTCATTTTAATAAAAAAATCTTTCCTGTCAAATTAAGTTGCATTCCTTGCATATATTTAAATGGATGGATAATTATACCCTCAGTTAGATAATTATTTTCAGCACTTCTGATTGAAGAGTATGTTTCGGTGTACTTCTCAATTTTGGGATAGTACCTTATTTTCATCTCGACCTAGGTTAATTGTTTGTAAATTTTGTCTTAACATACTGTTTCAGTTAATTGCTTTTGGCATGCAAACATTGTTATTTGTGAATTATGTGATGAACTGACATGTTTCTACAACAGGAAACACGTAAACTTTTCATATTTTGTGTGTTTGCAACCTCTCTTTGTTGAATGCTTTGTAGGTATTAAGTCCTTCTTTGCCTTGATATAGTTGCATGCTTATGGTGAACCCTAATGACCCTGTAGGTATATTGAATTTTATGATGTAATGTCTGTGCCGATGGCTATAGCTCTATCCGGCCACCTACTTCTTGGACAGCCTGTAATGGTTAAACCTTCAGAAGCCGAAAAGAACCTGGTTCAATCTAATGCTTCAACTGGTGGGTCTGGTGGTCTTGTTGGGCCCTATGGTGCAGTTGACAGAAAATTATATGTGGGCAATTTGCACTTCAACATGACAGAATTTCAGCTTAAACAGGTAGGACTAATTTATAGTTTCTTTATTATTGTTTGATAAAAAAGTTCATGTTTTTATACATATAGGGTGGGAAGAATATGAAATAGGCTAATAGCTCATAATGCCGTCGTTTAAAGCTTGACTAAAACACCATAAAGCTTATTTTATGTTGACCATGAAATGCGAATTGAAGTGGAAAAAGACTTAGTAAATCACTATTTAGGTATACTGAACTGAATATTTCCTTTGATTTACTTTCTAGCTTTTGTTAGCTCAAGGAACAAATGTTTTTCAAGTTACTATGTAAAGTGGTATAAAGTCTCCAATCTTAGTAACCAAAATATGATTTTATCGTGCTTTGAGCTATTATGAAAAGGAAGGGTTTAGACAACGGCCATATCTTCTAAAATTATAATAAGGATGTCTTCATCTTGACCACCAGCGATTATCTGAAACATCGTAGGAAATAAAAAATGCTACTTCAGAGAATCTTACATCAGGGGAATATATTTTTTAAGCATACCATGCCATTAATTTCTTTTAATACTTTGTATATTTGTAAATATTTATCTTTTGAAATGCATTTCGGAGTAGTGGTGCAAAAGAAGAATATGTTGGAAGTAAAAACATTTGAGTTTTTTTTTTCCCTTAAGGTTTCTAGTTCATTCCTTGGCATTGTTCTATAAATTTTGGTGAATTTCCATTTATATAAAAGAGGCTGCATTTCCTGATAGTTTGTCTATTTTTTATTTATAGTGCTATGTATCATTTATATCCTGATTCCATTCCTGACCATATACCTCTTATGTTGCAATAAGCTAGTAGTAGGCTTCTATTCTGCTGGTTTCCTTTTGCTTGTTTGTTGGTTTGTTATGGATAATGGCTATTAAATATATTAATGAAAAAGGATGAAGTAGGATTAAACGTAGCTAATTGTTTTGTTAATTATAACTTTTATGGTGAATTTCCAGATTTTTGAGGCTTTTGGCCCGGTGGAGCTTGTTCAACTACCTACAGATCCTGAGTCAGGACACTGCAAAGGTTTCGGGTTTGTTCAAGTCGGTATTAATATTAAGTTGACTGTCTATAAAGTAGTGTTCTGTTTGGAAGTTATGCATATTTATATATATATATTTGCTGTCTTTTTTTACAACATGTATTTATCATTTTCTTATCTAGTTCCACCAACTTGAACATGCAAAGGCAGCTCAAAGTTTGAACGGAAAATTGGAGATTGCTGGTCGAACTATCAAGGTAGGATTGCACTATTGGAGCTTCAAATGTGGGATATATATATATGTAGATATGATTACAAATTCATGAGCTCTGTCATTGTCCTTATCCTTATGTGGTACTATTCACAGTTCATTCAAAATGACTATATTTCTTCTTCACTTCAGGTTTCATCTGTTACAGATCACGTGGGTGCACAAGATTCAGGAGCTAAAGCCGCGGACTTTGATGATGACGATGGTGGTGGGTTGGTGAGTAGTTTTCTTCCTTGGGTCATTTTAAAACAGAGTTACCAGATACTCACAGACATAGCGAAAAAAATATTCCCTTTGTTTCAAATTATAAGATCATTATTGACTTTTGAAGTCAATATGATATATTTTCAAACTCAGAACTGATAAGATTTATTAAAATTTAGGAAACAATGAATTTTATAATTTGTTGTACATTTTTTGGATTGATTACAATATTCATCATTCTCTTGACTAAAATAAAATAAATCTATGTCAATTTTGGGTTTAAAAATGTCTCAAGTTGACCTTTAAAAGTCAATAAAGATCTTATATTTTGGAACCTAATGAACCTGGTCACAAGTGCCTATTAGGGCATAGGTCATGGGTTCTATACTCTGTAAAGGTGTTTTGTATATAAAAAAAAAAATGATCCAGGGAAATATTTTTTGATCCTGATATGTATCCGGACTTGAAAGCAATGATTTATCCTATTTGCTATTTAGAGAATAGCTGTCAGACATCTACTAATAAGAGTGTAAATGAGTCGAAACGAACAAAGATCTGCTCGAATTCGACTCGAAACGTTAAATTCATACTCGAATTCGAATTGTATTTGAAAAATTTTACTCACACTTGACTTGACTCGAATATTTATTACTCGAATTCTATCCAACTCGTATCAAATTATATTCAAACTACTCGCGATTCAAGTTCGAATTCGAGTCTCCACATAATAACTAGCTTTATAATAAATATAATTATAATTTGAATTTGTTATTTTACTTGGAAATGAAAAAATATATTTACTTTCACACTTTACAAATATAAAATCACAATTAAAATTTAAAACAAAACAAAATAATAATAATTAATTATCCTAATTTGATTTAATTTTGTATATATTATAAGAGAATGTATCGAGTATCTAATCGAATATGTATCAATCGAGTATGTATCGAATCACAATCGAGAATTCGAGTAGTTTGAATCTTAAACGAGTCGAGTATAAGCTTGTTTAGATTCTACTCATATTTTTTTTCGAACTATTTTTATTTTTTATGCTCAAATTTGGATCATATTACTAATGAATTCGAGTCTCACTTCTATTTTTTCTAGTCGAGCTCGAATCGAGCCCGAATTGTTTGTTTTACAGCCTTATCTACTAATAAGTTTAATTTTATTTTATTTATAACATCAATAAGAAAAACAAAAGAAAGGTGAAATGCAAGAATCTGAAATGGTTTCTTAATGCATAAATTCCCTCATGATTTTGTGCCTGGCTGACTTTTAATATTTCTTATACAGGCTTTAAATGCTCAATCAAGAGCGTTGCTTATGCAGAAGCTGGACCGCAGTGGTACTGCCACAAGGTTGGGTATACTGTTATTTATTTTGCCTCTAATAGTTTCCTGATGGTCATAGGACAAAGCATAACTTTAATTCTCGTTTTAGTTTTGCTGGGTCTCTTGGAGCTCCTGTGTTTAATGGATCTGCTCCGGTTCAGCAATCTATTAGTATGCCAATCAATGGGGCACCTCTTCCAGCCTTTGCAGCACAAATAGTTACTCCTGTGGTTTCAGAACCTATAGGGAATCCAAGCGAGTGTTTACTCTTGAAGAACATGTTTGATCCAACCACTGAGGTTTTTTAATTTGTTTTCGTCCTTTAGAGAAATACATAGTAGATATACATAGTGCATGTGTGTGTGTATCTGTGTATAAACTTATACTATATATCTCCCTAGTCGTATTCTATGGAAAGTATTAATCTTACAAATGTTGCAGGAGCATCCAGAGTTTGATTTGGACATAAAAGATGATGTTCAGGAAGAATGTTCTAATTATGGCCGCGTGCAGCATATTCATGTGGACAAGTAAGTGTATTGGTATACACTAGTTAGTCTTTCAATACCATTTCGTTTGTCACTTTAAAGATGTGTTTCTTTTATGGATTTAGATGACACGTTTGGAGAGAATATTTTCAATATATTTTTCACAGAATTATATATAGTGCAACTTTTAAAAGAAAACTTAAGAAACAAAAAAAAAGGTCATAATTTACTTACTGTGCTCCTTAAAATCCCTACTTGCACTGCTTTGACAGTGGACAAACAATATGGGACAGAGGGAGTATTAGTATTACTTCCCCTTGTTTGTATTGAATGGTGGGTATAATACATGACATAATTTTGTGTCCAAATGTGTTCTTTAGGCAATTTTTGTGTTTTTTAATTTAATCTATTTTCTAATATAAACAGTGGCATAAAGCAACTTAAAAAGACTCCAAGTTGTTAGTTTTCTGGTGTTTCGTCTTAAGCTTTCATCTGTAGAGCAGCATATCTGTGAGAGCTAGGTTGATGCAGGTTAACAATCTAGAATTACAAGTTTACATAAAATAAATGGGAAAAACAAGGTAAAATAGCTTGGTTGAAGCTCCCAATTCACTACCCCTGGGATCCTAAAGTAAATAATTGATCGCAATCAACTGAATAATAATAATAATCTGTGTCCAAATAATAACTAGTACCTCTGACACTTTAATATTTTATAAATAACAAATACCTCCCCCCGTCCCAGAAATATTGCAACATACCTTTTTGCACAAAGTTTAAGATTTTTTTTTTAAAATTATTAATTGATTTCCTAATTAACCCCCATGAAATGTGTGGTTGAGAGTGTTCCAATAAAATCACAAAATTTTAATGAGTGGAGGGAGTATGGGTAATTTAGTCATTTAACTTCACAAAAGTTGTTGTAAAAAGAAGTGTTGCAATTTTTGTGGGATTTCCTAAAAAGGAAGGAATGTGTTGCAATATTTGTGGGATAGAGGGGTTGATAACTTTCCTAATCAATATAGTAATGGAAACTTAAACAGAATAAAACTCAAAAATAATAAAAACACCAACTGACATGTCACCTGGTTTTTAGTGGAATATTGTTCTCTGCATATTGTTGTCGTAATAAACATACTATCACAGAGTTTATCTTTTAATTTGTAAGCAAATGGTATGAATTTTCAAAGTTGTTTAAGATAAGCTTGTTGTGGATTACAGGAACAGTGCTGGTTATGTGTATTTAAGGTTTGAAAATGTGGAAGGAGCATCATGTGCTCAACAAGCAATGCATAAGAGATGGTTTGCACGGAGATTGATTTCAGCCATTTTCTTGGTAAAATTCAATGATCTATGCAAGGATTTTATTTTCTCTTTAATTAGAAAAATACGTTGATTCCTTGTCAAAATTCCTGTTTCTGAAAGATGCCAATGTGTGGTGATCATGTTTTAGTTTTCAGTATAGGGGGGTCATTTTATGGGGTAGATTGTGAGATGTTTCAAGAGTTTGTTCTTATTCACAATTAGGTTGAAGTGTTTTAGTTTTTCATATTCACAATTGTGGATTCTTATTTCCAAGTGTTTTTGTTGTATCTGCTTTCTTGGCTTTCATAAATGTATTTAGTAAGCTATTTGGGGAGCTAATATCTGTTTGAGACCGGATATGCCCACAAATAAAGCTGCACAGTGGGAGCTGTTTCAAGTTTTATTCGTCTTTGCATTTAGGGATTCTTTTTGCATACTCCCAAGTGATTTTGTTTATTTGCTTGCCATTTTTTATTTTCCATCTTTTTTTTTTTTATGCACTTGATGTATTTAAAATATTTTTTTATGCACTTGATTTATTTACAAGCTTTCCTTTGCCGACATATATTTTGCACGCCAATTTGATTTCTTCCCCTTGCACTCGACCTTATTAGAGAAGATAATGGGGTTCCTATTGATCGAAGTCTTGTAGGTGTCTTTTATTTTTCTTCCGGTGGTCTTCTTTCTTTTGTCAGTGATTAATCTTTCTCTAAGAGCGTCTTGGTTATATAGTTGACAGACTAACAACTTGAATCATTTTATCATGCAGCAACCATACGAGTATGATGCTAAATTCAAAGGCACAGCTTGAACAATTCCCCTCTGCAGGATTATTCGAAACACGTCATTAGAATTAAGCTATTTTTCAAGTCAGGAGCTGATCTTTATTTATTTATTTATTTATTATTATTTATGTCTTAACCATATTGGTTTTAGAGATGTAGTAATTAAAGCAGCCTGTATGATAACTAAAAAGTTGCGTACCCCACCCACTGTGGGTATTTGCTTTTCTTTTCCAGATTATGTGGTGCTTTAATGTAATTTAAGTTGGATACGCTGTATGAATAATGAGCCCCATGATGGTTATTTGCTTTAATGTAATTCATAGAATCTCACGACTCAGTTGAACTTTGTCTTTCTTCTTCGGGGTTTGAGGTTTGATACACGGACAGGCAAAATGGATTTGTTCCCGCGAACAAATTGAATTAATTTGTTCCTACAATCAATCGCTCAAATTTATTTTGTTCTATCGGTCTAATTTGCATGTTCAATTTACCTGTCAGTGTAGAAGGACTTGTTGTATACCGCATCTTCTTTTACAAATTTAAGTTGAGTTTTATTTTATAAGAAAATATGAAGTCCCTAAAATACCCCCTACCTCAGGTTAATAATTTAGTTTGCTAATTTTTTTCTCAGGGTTTATCTTTGAAGTATATTTTAGAGTAAGAAAATACTTTCAGGCCTAAAAAGTATTCCACAACGCCCAGGGTCTTTACAATTAAATCAATTTCAATGATTGAAGGCCCCTTTTTCTTGAGATCAAGACTAATGAAAATTTCCAATGTTTATTTGGCGTTACTTTTGCATCTGGATTTGGTAACATTTGAATATGCTGCTAGAGCTGAGAGCCTGAAACGACTCTAGTTGGATTAGGTTTTAACTTGTGAGATTAAAATTTATTTTAAATTTAAACATATCAAGTCAAGATTTAAAAAATAATAATAATATTCTCATTTTTAAACAATTAAGAATCAAGCAAATAAAATGATATTTTCCTCTTTTACATGGAGGTGGGGTTTACTCACGAATCATGTGAAAATATGAGTTCTCCTTGAATTGTAATAACAAATTGTATAATTATATTATTATGGAATTTTTTTTAATAATAATATTGGATCTGTTAATACAATTCAAATATGTTGTTTTAACAAGTGATATTTATTACTATGACGATATAAGCCTAAACTAAATTACAAAGACTAATCTTTTATAATTCCTATATTACCCTTTATTTACAAACACATCAAGATTTAATAAAAATAAAATAAAATGGTCATTTAACTTTAAATTTTTAGTTATCATTTCTAAATTCACAAACCACATACAAAAGAACTTGCATTTTCTTTCCCTCTACCCATGAAACATGGCAAAGTCGACAGCTTTTCCTATTTTTAACCGTTTTTCAAATCACTCAACCGAGTTTCTATGGAATTCCAATATAAGAGAAGCTGTAAAACAAGGTCAAAGCCACAAATCCCTTCTTCTTTTCCGCCAAATGAAGCAAAAAGGTCTAGAACCCAATCACTTAACCTTTCCATTTTGTAGCTAAAGCCTGCGGAAGCTTTTTTAATCTCTATAATTCCCAAATCATACATACCCATGTGGTCAAATCACCGTATCAGTCAGATATATATGTACAGACATCATTAGTTGACATGTATGTGAAATGTAACCGCATAGATTATGCTTATAACTTGTTTGAGAGAATGTCTGAAAGAGATATTGCATCTTGGAATGTGATAATTGTGGGGTTTTCTCAACTGGGTTTTCTTGATAGAGTTTTAAGTTTATTTAATCAAATGAGATTAGATGGTATTCGGCCCGATTCGGTCACTGTTATTGGATTGACACAGTTGGGATGTAGTGTGAAGGAGGTAGAATTTCTGAATGCTGTTCATTGTTTGGGAATACTAACTGGGGTTGAATTAGATGTTTCTATTGCCAACACTTTGATTGCTGCCTATGCAAAATGTGGTGACTTGGGTTCAGCCGAGAAGGTATTTTATGGGATTGATTTGAGTTCTCTAACTGTTGTATCGTGGAATTCTATGATTGCAGGATATGCTTATGTTGATAAATTGTTCAAGTCATTTAGCTTATACCAATTAATGATTTATGATGGATTTAGGCCTGATGTTAGCACCATTCTTAATTTGCTTTCATCATTTGTGCGTAATTCAAGCATTACAACGAGGTAAGTTGATTCATTCTCATGGAATCAAATTGGGTTGTGATACGGACATTTCTGTGCTTAATACCCTGATTTCTATGTATTCCAAGACCGGAGATGTTAATTCTGCATGGCTTATATTTGATAGCATGGTAGAAAAAACTTGTATTTCATGGACGGCTATGATTGGTGGTTATGCTGAGAAAGGTGATTTAGATGAGGCTTTGGCCTTGTTCCACTCCATGGAAGCAGCTGGTGAAAAGCCTGATTTGGTTACTGCGCTTTATATGATTTCAGGTTGTGGACAAACAGGAGCACTTGAAACTGGGAGATGGATTGACAATTATGTCGTTTTAAATGGGTTGAAAAATAATCTAATGGTGTCCAATGCTTTGATAGACATGTATGGGAAATGTGGAAGCATAAGAGATGGTAGGGAACTCTTTAAAACCATGCAAGAGAGAAGCATTGTCTCCTGGACAACAATGATTGCTGGGTTTGCTCTAAATGGAGAATTTAAAGAAGCATTGGATCATTTCTTCCTGATGTTGGACTCTGGACTAACACCAAATCACATAACGTTCCTTTCTGTTCTTCAGGCTTGCAATCACGCAGGTTCCCTTGAGAAAGGTTGGGAGTGTTTTGATTTGATGACTAAAGTATATAAACTGAATCCTGAAGTAGACCATTACTCTTGTATGGCTGATCTTCTTGGACGTAGAGGAAAGCTAAAAGAAGCACTAGAATTCATTCACAATATGCCTGTTAAACCTGATGAGGGCATATGGGGTGCATTGCTGGGTGCTTGCAAGATTCACCACAACATAGAGATTGGTCAATATGCGGCTGATCGTCTTTTGAGATTGAACCCCAGGCTGCAGCTCCGTATGTGGAAATGGCCAACATTTATGCATCAGCAGGAAGGTGGGATGAAGTTTCTGCAATTAGAACAAGGATGAAATGCAAACAAGTGACTAAATCTCCCGGGCAAAGTGTTGTTCAAGTGAATGGGAAGGGTCATACATTTACAGTTGAAGATCGATGCCATCCTACAGGCTTAATAATATATGAAGCTTTAGATGGCTTAGCCTTACAGTTAAAAGAGGAATTGGACTCGTCATGTTTTGAGGGATATTCTTTTTACCATGAGTAGATGAGGTTTAGATAACGGTAACGGTCTTCAACATGACAGCAAGGATACTTATCTGGATCTGGGGCTTGTTTCTTCACACAGGTATACCAAATTTCTATAACATAACAAGTACATGAGTCATCCATATTGAGTGATTTGTAAGTTTATTAAGGCAGTAATCATATGAAGTTTTGATTTCCAAATCAACCTATTCTTCTTAGCGTTGAACTGAACAAGCTTTGAAATTCTTTCATAAATTGAAAGGTAACGCGCTTTACAGTATTATATTTATGAAGGTATCTACATAATGTCATGCATTAAAAAGAGTCTCAGGACATGGAAATGAAATGTTATTTTGTGGACACACGTGATTCTTGTTTAGTTTTCTCAAAATGGTTCATAACTTGCAATGTAATCAGGTTAATGACTTGTGTAATTCAGTGTCTAACAGACAATACGTCTTGGATTTTGTTTTGAGCTAATTAACAACACTTTGGAAAATTGCTCTAATGTGAAACTCATTATGTAGATATGATTTTGTTATTTGTGAAATAGAATAACTTTCCTGGTAAATTTTCAGAACTTGTTAGGATTGAATTCTGACTCAAAATTTCCAGGGAATGACAGAATTTGGGGAAAGTCCATGGCATGTGGTCATGCTAATCGATCAAGGGAAACTCCAAGCAGCCACATTTTGAGGGTTTGAGCAATAGATGGTGACAACTAATGACGTATACATATATGATTTGAAGTTGGAAAAAGAAGTAAGTGTTGTTAGAAAGTAATTATGTAATCTCATATTTCTAGAAGCAGTATTAAATATAGTTATTAAGCTTGCTGAGATCTATAAGTGTCTTTTGTATTCTCAAAGAGTCTTGAAGTCTTATTTTAGAATACTCCACTCCTAGATTAAATAGGAGATTGCTATAACCCATGAAGTATGAAAAAAGAAGTCTAGCAGTCAATAATATAAGAATATATTCTGCAAGAGCAGCAGCACTACAAAGTCTATTGTTCTCACCTTTCTTCTAATAAAAGTATAGTTTAATCAATAGCCTTGATAAATTGCTTTAATTTGTCCCAACAAATTTGGTATCAGAGCCATTTTTTTTTAAAACCACATCCCGCTATCACGAGTTCAAATTTACTCCCTACGCTGTTTGCATATTCTCCAAGTCAAATTAAATCCCTATATTTGAAGGGGAACACTATGAGTACTGGAGCAGTCAAATGGAAACTGTCTTCATATCTCAAGACCTTTGGGATGTTATTGAGACTAGTTATGAAGAACCATCTGGAGCTAGAGATCGGTCACAAGCACAACAAAAGTCAGACAAGGAGAACAAAAAGAAAGATGCCACAACACTCCGATTTATACAAATAGGGGTAAGCAAATCAATTTTTCCTAAAATTTTGGAGTCAAAATGCTAAAATCAGATAGAGATTTTGCAAAAAGAATTTCAAGGATCCGCCAAGGCCATTACTTTAAAAATTCGGACATTATGGAAAAATTTTGATAATCATCAATGAAAGAAAGTGAAAGCATTCGAGATTTCTCTTCAAAAGTTCTTTGAAATAGTAAATCAAATGAAGGGTTGTGGTGACATCATTGAAGACAAGAGAGTGATTGAGAAAGTTTTGAGGAGTCTTCCTCCAAAATTTGATCATGCTGTCGCAGCCATAGAAGAATCCAAAGATCTATCCAAAATGTCCATACATGAGTTAACAGGTTCACTACAAGCTCATGAACAGAGGATTAATAGGTCCTCACATCAACTCGTGGAACAAGCTTTTCAGTCCAAACTGTGAATTTCAGAAAAGAAGGCCAACATGTCAGATTATGAAAAAAAATCAAAATTCTTTTTTCAAGAATGGATCAGCAGCTAGGAAGAGGAAGAAGAGAGAAAACTTACAGTCACAACTCAAAGAAAGAAAGAAGTGGAAGCTCACAACAAAGTTTCAATAATACAAATTCTCAGTGTATCATCTGCAAAAGATCTAACCATGAATCCCAAAGATTGCGATTTAAATGTACAAGATGTCGAGTGCCTAATCATTCTCAAAGAGATCGCTGGTTTCAAAACAAAAAGGAGCAAAATGAAGCTAAGTTCACAAAGGAAAGTGATAATGAACACCTATTTTATTCTTGCTTACTTACTGAAAGTGAGTCGCAGAATTTATGGTATTTGGACAGCGGTTGAAGTAGCCATATGACAGGAAATAAAGACTTCTTCGTACAACTTGATCACAACTTCACTTCTCAAGTAAAGCTTGGAGACAAAAAGTTACAAAAAGCTTTTGGAAAAGGTTTTATTGCTGTCCACACCAAAGGAGGTAACAAAAGATTAATATCTGATGTTCTTTATGTTCTAAATTTATCTGAAAATCTCTTGAGTGTTTGTCAGTTGTTAAACAAAGGCTATCAGGTTATCTTTGATGATAGCAAATGCAAAATTGTTGACAAGAAAATAACTTGACAGTAGCAAAAGTTGAAATGTCTAAAAATAAGGTGTTTCCTCTTGTCATACCAATAGAGGAAAACCTTGCTTTAAGAAGTGAAAGTCTAGATATATCCTACTTGTGGCATTTGAGATATGGGCATTTAAATTACGGTGAGTATGAAATTGTTGAAAAAAAAAACATGGTGGTTGGATTCACTCGCTATAGAGAATAATGGAAGAGTTTGTGAAGGTTGTGTCTATGGAAAAATGCATAGACTTCCATTTCCAAAAACCTCATGGAGAGCTAAAGTCCCTTTAAAATTGGTGCATTCTGACATATGTGGTCTTATGAGGACTCCATCTCTGAACAATAAGAGATATTTCATTCTCTTTGTTGATGACTATACAAATGATGTGGCTGTACTTCCTAAATGAAAAGTTAGAAGTTTTCTCAATTTTTCTTCAATTCAAAGCTCTAGCAGAAAAGCAAAGTGGATGTCAAATGAAAACTTTACAGACAGATCGTGGTGGAGAATTTATATATACTCCGTTCATGAATTATTGCAAGGAGAATGGAATTCAAAGGCAGCTCACTGTTAGTAGAAGTCCGCAACAAAATGGAATGGTGGAAAGAAAGAATCGCTCTATCGTAGAAATGGCTCGTAGTATGTTGCAAGAAAAAAGTCTTCAAAAAAATCTATGGGCTGAAGCTGTTCATACTTCCATATATATTCTTAATCAATCTCCTACAAAAGCAGTTCGAAACAAAACTCCATTTGAGGCATGGAATAACAGGAAGCCACTTGTTGATCACTTCAAAGTTTTTGGATGCATTGCTTATGGCATGAACACATCACACAACATGGACAAGTTTGACAAGAAAGGTGAAAAGTACGTGTTTATTGGGTCAGTAGTGATGAGTTTAAGAGTTTTTAGACTACTTAATCCCAAGACAAATCAGCTTGTAATATCTAGAGATGTCATCCTTGATGAAATGGCAGCTTGGGAGTGGAAGGATCGATGATTCTTCTCAAGATTAAAAGTCATACGAATTTAAAGAATCATCTTTTCAAGAAGAATCAAATCAAGAAAGCAACTTGCAGCATGATCATTCCGACTCAGAATCACTTCCAAGAAAGGTACGATCATTGCAAGATGTCTGAATCATGTGAATTTGCTCTTTTTTCATGTGAACCTCACACTTTTGAAGAAGCATCAAGTGATAATGTATGGATTAAAGCCATGAAAGAAGAAATCTCTATGATTGAAAAGAACAAAACTTGGGAGCTTATGGATCCGCAAAGGGAAGGATGTCATTGGATTAAAATAGGTTTATAAGACAAAGTACAATGAAGATGGCTCAATTCAAAAACACAAGTCCAGATTAGTCGCGAAAGGCTACTCACAACTGCCTGGCATAGATTTCACCAAGACGTTTGCACCGAAAGCTCGGATGGAAACAATAAGAGCTATTCTTGCTTTTTGGCTTCATTGGAGTTAAAAGTGTTTCAACTTGATGTAAAATCTTCCTTTTTAAATGGTGAGTGGAGGAAGAGGTCTATGTTGAAAGCAACCTCAAGGTTTCCAAGTATAGCTTCAAAAGGCTTCAGATGGCCTAAAGCAAGCCCCCCTAGCTTGGAACAACAGATTGATGGTTATTTCCGAAGAAAGTGGATTCAAGATGAGCCCAAGTGAACCTTCATCAGATGTGAAGACGGAAGGTCTGCACTTCCTTCTTGTTTGCTTATACGTTGATGATTTGATCTATTTTGGTTCAAATATGAAAATGCTCGAAGAATTCAAGAAAAATATGATGAATGAGTTTGAAATGACTGACTTGGGTCTTATGAGATATTTTCTTGTGATTCAAGTGAAACAAAGCAAATGGCATATTTTTCTCTCCCAAGAAAAGTATGTAGAATATTTGCTTAAGAAATTTCATATGGAAAAATGCAAAGTCAGGCTTTACGCCTATGGCTTTAAATGAAAAGTTGCAAAGAAATGATGGAGAACCAAGAGTTGATGATAAGCTTTATAGAAGCTTGGTTGGCTCTCTGATTTATCTCACCAACACAAGACCTGATATAATGCATTCAGTGAGTGTGATTTCTAGATACATGAATAAGCCAACAAAGTCTCATTATACAGCATCAAAAAGAATCTTAAGGTATCTACAGGACACAAAAAAACATGGGATCACTTATGTGAAAGAGAAAGATTTCAAGCTTGTTGGATATACTGATAACGATTGGGCAGGTTCCATTGATGATCGAAAGAGCACCTCAGGTTATCTTTTTTGCCTAGGTTCAAATGTGATATGAGTTCAAAGAAGCAAAAATCAGTGGCGTTATTGTCAGCGGAAGCGTAATACATCAAATCAATCGATTATGCATGTGAAGCAGTTTGGTTAAGAAGAATTTTGAATGATTTGCGCCTAAAGCAAAATGAACTCCGCAAGAATCTATTGTGACAACAAGTCAAGAATAGCAATGGAAAAAAATCCGCTTTTTTCATGCTTGCTCTAAGCATATAGAGCTCCGTTATCATTTCATCAGAGACTTGGTGAGCAAAGGAGAAATTTGCATGAAATTTGTTAGCACTAACGATCAGCTAGCTAGTGCTCTAACCAAACCAGTCACTAGGGAGAAATTATGTAATCTCATATTTCTAGAAGTAGTATTAAATATAGTTATTAAGCTTCACTTTGTCGAGATCTATAAGTGTCTTTTGTATTTTCAAAGAGTCTTGAAGTCTTATTCTAGAATACTCCACTCCTAGATTAAATAGAAGATTGCTGTAACCCATGAAGTATGAAAAAAGAAGTCTAGCAGTCAATAATATAAGAATATATTCTGCAGGAGCAGCAAAACTGCAAAGTCTATTGTTCTCACCTTTCTTCTAATAAAAGTCTAGTTTAATCAATATCCTTGATAAATTCCTATTGTGCTTTAATTTGTCCCAACTAGTGTTCCTGCTGTATTTGTTTTTACATATATCCAGTTCACAAATCTTTGTATGTGCGCGCATTGTATTGTCTTCTAGCTAGTTGTCATTGTTTTAACTGTTGCGTCCATGATCCATGCAGCTCCGTATACATAATAGGTAGCTAGTGTAGTCTATAATTACAAATAATGGTGAATAAATTGCATAGAAAATAAACGTGATTAGGCGTCCTTAGTTTTATATGCAATCTTAGATGGTAAAAATATTTCTTGTGCGACTTCTTGCTGCTCATAAAATGAACTCTACTTGAGGATGCATGCATGAAATAATTTGATTTATTAAGTATTGCATGGAGATTTGAAGCATGAGTTTTCTAACTGTAGAACAAATGAAGCTACTTGCATATAATATTCATTTGAGGCTGCTTCATGCGATTCAAAACTTAAAAGTTTAAATAAATATTAAAATGTCAGTCATCAAACAAGTCTATAAGCTTACAAAAACTTTTATTAACTTAATTAATGAAATAAATTATCAAAAAACTTAATTAAAGATATAAAATAGTTTCTCAAACTCACGCCTTTTTGAGACCAAAACTCAGCATAGAAACAATAAAGAAAGGTCGTCGAAGCATGCATGGTCAATATAAAAAGAAATCTGAAATTCAAACCTTAGACCAACAACCAACTCGACTTGCATTGAAATATATATTTTAGGTGATAAAGAATTTTCTTTACAGCTACTATAAGTGTTGAAGAAGCAAATATACTCATAACCCTTTAACAAAGAAGAAAAAATAGTCCAGAGATGCCTAGCTATTCATATTCCCTTAATTTCTTCTGATCGTATTGCCATTGAAATTGCTTGCTGCTCTGTGGAGATGGCTTGAGTGAGCTTGGGGTTTAAAATGGTACCGGATCTTCAAATTTATGTGAGATAGACCTTGCGTAACTAGCATATTTACTCGTGCAAATATCAATTTCAAATATATGATACCACCGGTAACTGACTTTACTAAGGTAGAGGGAATGAAACTTGAAACTTATTAAGGACTTATCAAGAGTCAATTACGGTATATTTTTTGTAGTTACAAAAATAGTAATCCCTCTTTCTAGATGACATCACAAAGAAAACCTCTTGGATAATTTTCTTTTGTTTCCAAAGTAGATGTTGCGAGGAATTGCCCACCACAGGCAATGTGTACTACTGTACGCTGCCCATGCGACCATAACATGAACTGTTTATGTTCCATTGTTAAGCTCTTTGTTCTTGCCCTATCGAGTATAGACTATAGTTCTAGAGATGCAAGCACATGATCAATTAAAAAAATTGATTATGATGGAAGACCAATAACTAAACTAGCTTCATGAGAAAAATATCATTAACAGTTGCATAACATCCAATCTGAAAAGACAAAACGGTGAACATACATACATACTCCTTCCGTTCCAAATTTAGAGAGACATTTTCTAAGTCAATTTCAAAAAAAGAAATACATTTTTTACTTTAGGAATATAAAGTGATATGATATCCTAGATTTACCAGTACATTTTTACTATCTTTTTCAACATCGCTCCACCACTACTAATTTTAGCTAATAGTAAGGGCACATTTGAAGGAATAAGATTGATTATTCTTCAAAGTTGTCGTTTTAAAAATAAATAATGCTAGACACAAATTATTTTATAAGCGTTTTTACAAATTGTTGATGTGATATACCCACCTCAACATATATTGTGTGGGGTAGAAGAATACATTCGCAACAATTTGTTCATCAATACGCTGAGGTGGAGTATGACACATTAACAATTTATAAAATGTTTGTAAAATAGTTTGTGTCTGTAGCATTACTCTTTACAAATATATCGCTAATTTTAGAAAAATAGTACTAATAAAAATTGGAAACCATGCATGTGCTACTGTGCAGCATAAATGGTTTTACAGTATGAACAACCAGTTACTTTCAAGAACTGCATGCACTAGAAAACTAATGAACCACCCAGCTTCAACCAGGTTTGCATATATATTAATCTGGTACAGCTAGACTAAGTCGTTCTTAATCTTCAATATGAGAAGATTGATTTTAAAAAAAATATAATAGCCTTTAAATTTAAACCCAAAACTCGCATCAAATTAATTAAATTGATCATAAAGTAATTAGTTTGAAGCCCCATAAAATCTGTTTACACTACAGTACATCTATAATATATCTCACTAAATATATCCCTCTAATTACCTAATTAGTCTTAATTATATAATTTCTTCAAGATTTGATTTTCTTGAATTCCCATATAAAACATTCACCGGCTTGGTTGTCATGATAGATTTATACCTCCGTTTCTTCTTCGGCCTGATGAAGCAATATTCTTGGGTGGTCCGACGACTCTGATGATCTTTGCTTTGAGCAGCAATAATAATATTATTCCCCGTATGCATTCCCTTATTCTTTTCTTTAATTGTGGTTGCTATTATCGTCGTCTTCATCTCCACTCAGCTGCATGTCAGAATCTGTTAAGTCAATGTGGGGTTCAGTTTTATGTGCAGATACTAATAAATATTTATCCGCCATTTGATTTGATTTGATAGAGCAAGCTGACAAGATTGTGTGGATCTTGCTCTAGTCTCAGTGAGAGAAGAGTCGTAGGGGACATCACCCTAGAAAGCCAAACGTCATGTTTATTGCATAATGATTTATTATTACTTCGGTCTGTGTTTGTCTAATGTTTGTCATGATATTAATGTGTTACTATCTCCGTTCTTAAAAGATTATCGTTTAATATTTTGACACATGGATTAAAAAAGTATCATTTAACAAGTAAAATTTATTTGAAATTCCATCACTATCCCTTTATGAGAAGTTGAAAACTATTAATACAAGGAAGAGAATTTCTTGAGACAATGAGAGAATGTAGGAGTAATATAAGAAAGTAAATAATTTATTCTCCTTGAAAGTTGTAAACGACAAACTTTTTGAAACAAATTTTTCTTTTAAAACGACAATCTTTTAAGAACGGAGGGAGTATAAAATATATTTAATGCATGAATCATTGTTGAGTATGTTAGACATATTAATAAATATTACACCCCGTTCTTAATTATTTGACGTTTTAGAGGTGGACACAAGAATTAAGATAATGATTAAAAAATATTAATTATAGTACTCAATTGTCTATAATACCCTTAAATCATTATTTATCATACTTATTCATACTCTCCCTCACACATTTTTTCATAATTATCTCTTAAAAAACTCTCATGCCTCATCTACTCATTGATCTCTCTCTCCATCCATCCCCATAAAATACGTATCCAATTCTTTAAAAATTATCTACACTCTCTCCCTCATAATATAAAAAAGGGTTTTGTTGGGATAAAGAGAGAAAGAGTTAAAAGTATCAAAAAAAGGTAGAATAATTAATGAGGGGTAATTTTGAAAAAATTATCATTAATTCTCCTAGATTTGAATAAACGTCAAATAATTAGGGACAAATAAAAACTCTAAAATGTCAAATAATTAAGGACGGAGGAGTACATCCTACATACAAGACTAATTATAATTTGATGAACATGAGAATATCATGTGTTTTTACTTTCATGCTCCTCGTATAATTTTTGTGTGATTCGTTTAATATTAGATCTTAAATCTAACATTATTTTATTTTATTTTTTTGAAAAAGTTAAAGCATCACATTAGGCTTAAATATAAATTAATATCCTAAACTATTAATCTTTTTCCACATTAATGATCGTTCTTTTAATTTTTTCAATTAAATTGTAAGACCACAACTTATTATTAATGAAATTTAATTTTCTTTATTTATTATTTTGAAATAGTAAGGGTGATTTGATTAATGTGGATAGTTATGGGTAAAATACGCAAATATTTCAAAATAAGCAAGTGGTTATAAAATATTCATTGTTGTCGGAGAATATTCGTTTGGTCGTGGAATATTCGCATCTTTTGGGAATATTAAATGCACCAGCACAACCATGTGTGGGCCCCATAACGGAAAAGCGATTGGATGAAGAAAACGACAAATATAAGTTGTTTAAAAATAACGACGTAGTTATTCACCAATTATAATATTGTTAAAATACTAAATTGGTTAAAACACATTAGACAGCAGTATTGCACCAATTATTGATTCTTATGCAAGAAGGCACTAGTCGATAATGGTTACAATAATTATTATTCAAAGATTTTATTTTATTGATTTAATAATTCTTTGCGTTGATATTTTATATTCTTTGTTGTTTCAATAATTGTCATTACACAAGATTTTTTATTATCGAAGCAATAATTCATATTATCCGAATAATATTATTAGATAACATTATTGGCAATGTCTAGAAAGTTTGTCTAAGGAGAGGTTTGGTCACCTAATCATTGCGCCAAGAAGAATAAATTTTATTGGAAAGCCCCTCTTTCCTGAACCGCACGGTTGTCGATATTGTGATTCTCGTAATATTATTTGTGAATAATTAATTATTGATTCATATGATGAGAAAAATATTGATTTTATGTGGATATAGATGGAGAAAATTTTTAATGTGACAATTGTTGAAAATTGAAATTTTATCTTTTTCTCGATAAAATAATTATTTAAATATATTATTATATTTTAATAATATAATAATAGTGATATTTTTACAACTAATATGGGATATATGAGTATACGAGGAGGAAGAGTATTTTTGTTGCAATAAATGTTTAAAACATGTTAAACATGTAAATTGGACCCCATTTATTGGTCGAAATTTGATTATACTTTATAAAATCGCTTCGCTTGTGAATTTTGGTCAATTTACATTTGGAATTTGGAAAAACTTTCTTCCGCAAAGTTGTAGAGAATTGAATTTTCTATAAAAATTCATGAGTTTCAATTTTTCCACAAAGGGCTATTTATTATGAATTATTGAAGTTATGAAGTTCAAATAATTTATTTTGGAAGTTTAAAATATTTTAAATATGAAATTCGTTTTTTTGTCATTATTGTGGGTCTTGCATGTGTTGGAATTTGCTGAATTCAGATCCTTAAAAGTGGGCGTAGAAATTATAATATATATATTAATATTTTATTAAATTTTTCGCTTTTTGGTGTTCTAAAGCATTTTCCTATAAATAGGGTGCTTAGGTTAGAATTGAAAATCACACCGTAAACCCAAATTTTCTCTCTATATTATCGAAGCGTATTCTTGTAAGTATTTTGAGTATATTTTGAGTATTGCTATATACGGTGCAAGTTCAAGTCATAGCCTATATCCAGGTGTTTCAAATTTGTAAAACTTGATCTTCGAGGTAAAGGATATTTTTTTTCAGAATGATATTACTTCTTCAATATCATTATCTTTGAAATATTGATCCAAGTTTTTATCAAATTTGGAACTTTTGGTGTCTGAGATTCTTATTCACGATATCAAGACTATTCACGATACTCTGATTATTATTTACGAATCTAAGACTATTCATCAAAAATAAAAATTTTCCTTTTCGTCCAAAATATCTATTACGGATACTAGCTTTGATTGTATCCATATTTTGATCATTCTTGAATTTTACACCACTATGATTATTTTTGAGGTATTTTTGGACATGGATAAAACAAAGTACTAATCCTTAATCCTTAATCCTTGTCATTTTGTTTCATTGGATTCGTTTCTTTTAAAAATATTTTCATCATCCTCGATCTTAAATGATGATATTATTGAATATCTTTGGTTCCGTAGTGCAAAGATGAATGATTTCGATGAATATCTTTGCCCGTAGTCAAAGATGAACATGTGTTTAGATGAACATGATTGGTGATGAATATCTTTGGCCAGTAGTGCAAAGATGAATATTTGATTCGGATGTATATTGATTGATGTTACGAGGATAAAAGATAGACGATGAACTTTTAAATTCATACATAGAAGATAGTAGTTTGCATTCTCTACTTAACTCTTCTAATGAATTATTATTTCATTCATGAATATTGATTTAAAACTTGTTGTCAATTGTATTCTATTAGATTTTTTCCCTGTTGAAGACTAATGATAATTTGTTGTATATTATCTTAGTCATAATATTCTTTCTCGGGCTAGTTGAGCTCACCCTTTTCTTTTTGTTCCATTTTTCTTCTCGGGAGGCGAGAATATAGCGAGTACTTAGTCTGGGTATGGAATGAAGGTTCTAGAGAGAGTTGTTTAGTAGTCCTCACCATTTTTGTAAAATAATGTATCAATAAATGTGATGAGGATTTATTTGAGTATAAATATTGTCTAGAAGATAATATTTGTATTCAAACTCACAGTTTTACTGTTATAATAATAAAGTTGTAGTTGTTTCTGTATCATATATTGACAACTCAGAATGGGTGATGTATACCTATTTTGGGGGCGGAACAGTTGGTATCAGAGCTTAGGGATATGATCTCTGGCGGAGATCGGGGAATAGAACTAGGAGGGAGAGACGAGTAAATCCTTCGCTAGTGTGTCCTACTAAGCTTATTTGTTAGTTGGTCAATATATAGGATATTATGTGATATATTGATTTGCTTAATTAACCCTTGTTTTATGACAAAGATTTGAGAATGTCGATCGAGAATATTAACAAGTGAAAATGAGACCGTGGAGACGCCTTTGTACTCACAGCGACGAGGAGAACGTGCAACAGTCGGGCAATGTTCCTCTTGTGAACAACACCATCGGCGGATGATGATGAACGAGGGGATGTTTAGAAGCTTTTTGCAGGTTTCATGCAAAATCGACGAGGGAGACTCGTGTTCAAAATACATGAGGAAATGATAGCAATTCACGGGTTGTCACACAAAGCGATTCAAAGTTGGGACCACCGAATTTAAGTGGAAAGCCCGATCCGATCACGGCGGAAACACGGGTCAAGCAAATTACCAAGATATTCGATGTCTTGGGATGCACGAGAGAACAGAAGGTTCCATTCGCCACCTTTATGTTAAAAAATGGCAGACATCGGTGGGAGTCGTGAAGCGTCCATCCATCCCGCACTTTTCAAGATGTCTTTGGGAGACATTTGAAACTATTTAATGACAAATACTTTCCGAAAGTGTTCGATATATGAAGGAAGTGGAGTTCATCAGATTAAAGCAAAACAATATGGCGGTGTCTCGAAGACGAGGCAAAGTTTGCAGAGTTATCCAGGTTTGCACCTCATTTGGTGGAGAATGAAGAACGATGACGCAGATGTTTCTTAGAGGTTTAAAACCCAAGATACGTCAATATCTCATTTCTCATAAATTTTCTCTCTATTCAGGTTGTTGTAAACAGGGCTCAATTATTAGAGCGAAATAACGAGTACGGTCAACCGAGGGACCACAACCAGGATCATACTCGGAGATGGTAGTCAACAAAACAACGATAACCAACGGAGAAAGAAAAAGACGGACAAAAATGGTAACCACTCTGGTGGTAATCATGGCCATGAGAATAGTAAGAAGTTTAATTGGGAGGAGATTTTAAAAGAGGAGATTCAACAACGATAATGTGAAAATGGCAAGACCAACAAAGAATTGGTTCCAAGGGAGGGAACGACCACCGATCGATGCTACAAATGCGGAAAGAGGGACATATCACCCAAACCGCCCACAACAATTCAAGGTATGCTATAATTGTGGAAAGGAAGGACATATCGCTCGAGATCAGACGATAAGCGAAACCTAGTTCAATGGGGACGGTGACTCAAAAGATTGTCCCAGAGAAAAATCAAAGTCAATCTGCCTCGGAAGAAGCGTTTGTTGTGACCGGTCAAAATGCGAGGAACCCAAACGAGGTGATCACGGTAAGCTAATCATAAATTCTTGTGAAGTTTATACTTTACTAGATATCTGGGGTGCTACCCATTCATTTATCTCTCCTACTTGTGTTCAACGCTTAAATTTGACTCAAGAAATTAGACTTTGACCTATCTGTGGAAACTCCGTTAGAGAAACTTTCATCACATCCATCGCTTATAAATCTTGTTTGATTCAAGTTGGCACCATCACTTTACCATTGACCTTTATCTCTTTAAAGATACTTGCTTTTGATGTGATTTTAGGGATTGATTGGTTAACTACACATCATGCCAAAATTGATTGTTTTCGTAAGGTTGTTAGCTTTTCATATTCCTAAACAACCCTTTTGTATGCAATTCAAGCAACTAAACCATTAAAATCAATCACCATCATATCTAATCATAAAGCTATTCGTTTATTGAAAAGCGGATGTCAAGCTTTCTTAGCCCATGTTATGGATTTGAATAAAGACACGTCAAATTTGAATAATATTCCGTTGTTATTGACTTTCCGACGATTTCTCAAGAACTTCCTGCCTACCCCGAACGTGAAGTTGAATTTTTATTGATCTTGAACTCGTGCACAAAGCCCATTTCTAAAACCCCATATCGAATGGCTCCTATTGAACTTCGGGAGTTAAAGGTCCAACTACACAGGAATTGTTGGACATCGGTTTCATTCATCCAAGTACATCTCCTGGGGTGCTCTGTTTTTTATTGTAAAGAAGAAAGACGGAGTATGCGACTTTGTATTGAATATCGGGAATTGAACCATGTCACCATCAAGAATAGGTATCCTCACTCGTATTGATGACTTGTTTGACCGGTTGCAAGGAGCACAATTCTTTTCAAAGATCGATCTTCGATTCGGATATCATCAATTTGAAGATTAGAACCGAGGATATTCCAAAGACCGCCTTGAGAACTCTCATGACGGGCATTATGAATTCTTAGTCATGTCTTTCGGATTAACTAATGCTCCGCCGCTTTCATGGATATGATGAACCGAGTATTCAAGGAATATTTGGATCGATTCGTTGTTATTTTATTGATGACATCCTCATATACTCCAAAAGTCGTGAAGATCATGAGCACCATTTGAAGTCGGTACTCCAAAGGCTTCGTAAAAACAAACTATATGCCAAATTGAAGAAATGCGAAGTTCGGCTCGAGGAAGTAGCATTCCTTGGGCACGTGGTGTCGAAACATGGAGTATCTGTTGATCCGACGAAGATTGAAGCAATACAAAGTTGGGAGCAAAGTCGATGATCAAGACGTAGCTTTTTGGGCTTAGCTGGTTATTATCGGAGATTCGTGGAAGGGTTTTCTCGAATCGCTACTCCATTAACCCAGTTAACTCGGAAGGATACAAAATTAGTTTGGAGCGAAGAATGCGAGAAGAGTTTCCAAGAGCTTAAGAGGAGACTTATTTCGGCACCTGTTCTAATAATACCATCTGGTTCGGATGGATTTGTTATCTACAGTGATGCTTCAGGCAAAGGGTTAGGATGTGTTCTCATGCAATGTGGGAAAGTCATAGCCTATGCCTCGCGACAATTTAAATAATATGAGAGGAATTATCCTACTCATGATCTAGAGTTAGCAATCGTTTTGCGCTAAAGATATGGAGGCACTATCTATATGGGGAGAAAGTGGAGATATATTCTGGACCATAAAAGCCTTAAATATTTCTTCACTCAAAAAGAACTCAACATGCGTAAATGACGTTGGCTCGAGCTATTGAAAGACTACGACCACACTATTCAATACTATCTCGAAAAGCGAACGTGGTAAATGCGTAGCGTTGAGTAGAAGATCATATCACGGGAATGAGTGCGATGATGTCAAGTATACGACGTAGAGCCAACTTTAATAGAAAAAGTTAAGGTTGCTTTCAAGCCACCAATTCTTGAAATACGATGCGTATGAAGAAGAAAGTACAAGAAGGTGCTATTCGTAAGCGAGAATTGATGAAGAAGGAATACTTTGAGTCCACTCCGGACTTTGTGTCCCTAACGACTACGATTTGAAGTACAAGATTATGATAGAGGCACACAATACACCATTTGCAATCCATCTCGGAAGTACCAAAATATATCGTGATCTTGACATACATTTTGGTGGAACAATATGAAGAGAGAGATTGCAAAGTTTATCTCAATGTGTTTAACTTGTCAACGTGTAAAGCGCGAGCATCTAGTACCTAAGGGTCCGTTGCAACCACTTGAGATTCGAAATGGAAGTGGGAACACATTACCATGGATTTCAAGTTCACGGGTCTTCCTACGGTTTCTCAAGGCATCAATGCTATTTGGGTTATTGTTGATAGATTAACCAAGTTCCGCTCATTTCTTGCCGATCACGAGAGACTTATTCCTTGAACGTCTTGCTAGTATATATGTAAATGAGATTGTGAGGTTGCATGACATGCCAGTATCCATAGTTTCGGATCGTGACCCAAGATTCACTTCAAGATTTTGGGTTAGCTTGCAAAAAGCTATCGGCACGGATTTACGATTGGGCTTCGCATACCATCCTCAAAAGGACGACAATCGTAGAGAGGACTATTCAAACTCTTGAAGATCTATTAAGACTCTGTGTCCTAGACTTCAAGGGCAGTTGGGATAAGTATTTACCATTGGTGGAATTCTCCTACAACAACAGTTATCTGGCAAGTATAGGTGTGGCTCCATTCGAAGCATTATATGGATGAAAATGCCGCTCTCCAGTATTTTGGGACGAGGTGGGGGAAACAACATTGTTGGGACCCGAGTTGGTACGTATGACTACGGAAAAGATCCAAATGATTCGACAACGTATACAAACGACACAAGATCGACAAAAGAGTTATGCGGATCTTCATCGAAAGGACGTGGAATTTAGTATAGGGGATCATGTGTTGTTGCGAGTTGCTCCATGGAAGGGAGTTACAAGATTTGGGAAGAGAGGAAAGCTCAATCCACGATTTATTGGTCCATTTCAAATTCTTGACCGAGTAGGAAATGTAGCCTATAGACTCGCGTTACCTCCGAGTATGTCTCGTGTTCATAATGTGTTTCACATATCTCGTACTTCAGTAAATATGTGAAAGACCGAACCACGTTATAGAAGTTAGAACCGGACGAGATAGCCAAGACTTAACGTATGAGGAGGTACTGTCAAGATCTTGGATAGGAAGGAGCATGTCCTACGCCTTGAAAGGTCATACCACAAGTTAAAGTTTTGTGGAGGAATCATGCTATAGAGGAAATGACCAGGAATTGGAAAGCGGAAATGAAAGCGAGGTATCCTCACCTTTTGAAACACTGTGTACGACGACGTCAATTTCGAGGACGAAATTTCATAAGGAGGGAGGTTGTAAGACCCAATTTATTATTAATGAAATTTAATTTTTTCTATTTATTATTTTGAAATAGTAAGAGTTGATTTGATTAATGTGGATAGTTATGGGTAAAATACATAAATATTTCAAAATAAGCAAGTGGTTATAAAATATTCATTGTTGTTTGGGAATATTCGTTTGGTCGTGGAATATTAAATCGTCTTTGTCGGGGAATATTAGTACTACTGACTGACCGTGTGTGGGCCCCATAAACGAAAGCGATTGGATGAAGAAAACGACAAATATAAGTTGTTTAAAAATAATGGCGTAGTTATTCAGATATATCTTTGTTAAAATACTAAATGGTGGTTAAAACATAGTAGCACACGGTATTGCACCAATTATTGATTCTTACGTAAGAAGGCACTAGTCAATAATGGTTACAGTAATTACTGTTCAGTATTTTATTTTATTGATTTAATAATTGATGCGTTGATATTTTATATTCTTTGTTGTTTCAATAATTGTCATTAAACAAGATTTTTCATTATCGAAGCAATAATTCATATTATCTGAATAATATTATTAGATAACATTATTGGCAATGTCTAGAAAGTTTTCTAGGAGAGGTTTGGTCACCTAATTCGGCGCCAGATAAGGAGAAATTCTTATTGGAAAGCCCCTCTTTCTGAAGCGCACGGTTGTCAATATTGTGATTCGTAATATTATTTGTGAATAATTAATTATTGATTCATATGATGAGAAAAATATTGATTTTATGTGGATATAGATGAGAAAATTTTTAATGTGACAATTGTTGAAAATTGAAATTTTATCTTTTTACGATAAAATAATTCATTTAAATATATTATTATATTTTAATAATATAATAATGGTGATATTTTTACAACGAATGTGGGATATATGAGTATCTGAGGAGGAAGAGTATTTTTGTTGCAATAAATGTTTAAAACATGTTAAACATGCTCAATGTGGACCCCATTTATTGAATGAAATTTGATTATAGCTTGTAAAATCGCCTGTTTGTGGATTCGGTCCAAATTCTATTTGGAATTTGGAAAAACTTTCTTCGCAAAGTTGTAGAGAATTGAATTTCCTATATAAAGTCGCTAAGTTTGAATTTTTTTCGACAAAAGGGCTATTTATTATGAATTATTGAAGTTCAAGTCTCAAATAATTAATTTTGGAAGTTTAAAATATTTTAAATATGAAAAATGTTTTTTTGTCATTATTGTGGGTTTTGCATGTGTTGGAATTTCTTTGAATTCAGATCCTTAAAAGTAGGCGAGAAATTATAATATATATATATATTAATATTTTTAAATTTTCGCTTTTGGTGTTCTAAGCATTTTCCTATAAATAGGGTGCTTAGGTTAGAATTGAAAATAACAATTTAAACTCAAATTTTCTCTATATTATCGAAGCGTATTCTTGTGAGTATTTTGAGTATATTTTGAGTATTGCTATCTATGCAAGTTCAAGTCATAGCCTTTATATCCAGATTTCAAATTTGTAAATCTTGATCTTTCGAGGTAAGGGATATTTTTTTTTTGTAATGATATTACTTCTTCAATATCATTATCTTTGAAATATTGATCTGAAGTTTTTATCAAATTTGGAACTTTTGGTGTCGGAGTTCTTATTCACGATACTGTCTGACTATTCACGATCTGATCTTATCACACGAATACTAAGACTATTCATCGAAAAATGAAAATTTTCCTTTTCGTCCAAAATATCTATTCGGATACTAGCTTTGATTGTATCCATGTTTTGATCATTCTTGAATTTTACACCACTATGATTATTTTTGAGGTATTTTTGGACATGGATAAAACAAAGTACTAATCCTTAATCCTTAATCCTTGTCATTTTGTTTCAATTGGATTCGTTTCTTTAAAAATATTTTCATCATCCTCATCTTAAATGATGATATTATTGAATATCTTTGGCCTGTAGTGCAAAGATGAATGATTTTCGATGAATATCTTTGGCCCAGAGTGCAAAGATGAGCAGTGTTTAGATGAACATGACACTAATCGATGAATATCTTTGCACCAGAAGTGCAAAAGATGAATATTTGATTCTAGATGTATATTGATTGATGTTATAGGGATAAAAGATAGACGATGAACTTTTAAATTCATACATAGAAGATAGTAGTTTGCATTCTCTACTTAACTCTTCTAATGAATTATTATTTTCGCTGCGAATATTGATTTAAAACTTGTTGTCTATTGTATTCTATTAGATTTTTTTCCTGTTGAAGACTAATGATAATTTGTTGTATATTATCTTAGTCATAATATTCTTTACTGGGCTAGTTGAGCTCACCCTTTTCCTTTTTGTTCCATTTTTCTTCTCAGGAGGCGAGAATATAGCGAGTACGAGTCGGGGTATGGAATGAAGGTTCTAGAGAGAGTTGTTTAGTAGTCCTCACCATTTTTGTAAAATAATGTATCAATAAATGTGATGAGGATTTATTTGAGTATAGATATTGTCTAGAAGATAATATTTGTATTCAAACTCACAGCTTCTTGTTATAATAATAAAGTTGTAGTTGTTTCTGTACCATGTATTGACAACTCAGAATGGGTGATGTATGCCTATTTTGGGGGCGTCACATAAATGATTAAACTTTTTCTGTAAGACCCCAACTTTTATGAATAAAGATGAATTTTATATAATTATCATTTTTGAATATTATGGAATGAATTTGTTATAATGTTATAGTTGTGGGTAATATTTATAAATTTTGCAAAGTACACAAGTTGTTATATAATATTCGATTGGTCGGGGAATATTCATTTTAACAGGAAATATTCGTACAACGGCACAATCATTGGTGGACCCCACAACGGAATTATTGTCGAATTGAAAAAACGACAAAAATATTTTTTTTGAAAATAACGGCGGAAGTTTTACCGTTAACTATTGAAACACCCGGTGTTAAAAGTACAGTAATTCGCGTGATTGCATGGTAGAACACAGTATTGATTATTGATGCTTATGTGAGAAGTCACTCAGTTTTGTTCAATTATTGCTACAGTAATTGCTGCATAGTATCTCACGTTATTTGATTCAATTATTGTCAATATTTTTTATAATTGAGACGACAAAGTTATTAATATTATTATTTGCAATATTAACTGTGACGCCCCCAAAATAGGTATACATCACCCATTCTGAGTTGTCAATACATGGTATGTAAACAACTACAACTTTATTATTACAACAAGAAATCGTGAGTTTGAATACAAATATTATCTTCTAGATAATATCTATACTCAAATAAATCCTCATCACATTTATTGATACATTATTTTACAAAATGGTGAGGACTACTAAACAACTCTCTCTAGTAACCTTCATTCCATACCTGACTCAGCACTCGCTTATATTCTCACCTCCCCGAGAAGAAAAAATGGAACAAAAAGGAAAAGGGTGAGCTCAACTAGCCCAAAGAAGAATATTATGACTAAGATAATATACAACAAATTATCATTAGTCTTCAACAGGAAAAATCTAATAGAATACAATCGACAACAAGTTTTAAATCAATATTCGTAATGAAATAATAATTCATTGAAGAGTTAAGTAGAGAATGCAAACTACTATCTTCTATGTATGAATTTAAAAGTTCATCGCTCATCTTTTATCCCCTCGTAACATCAATCAATATATATCCGAATCAAATATTCATCTTTGCACCATGTGCCAAAGATATTCATCACTGGGTCATGTTCATCTAAACACTGCTCATCTTTGCATTACTACCAAAGATATTCTTTAGAAATCATTCATCTTGCACTATGTGCCAAAGATATTCCATAATATCATCATTTAAGATCAAGATGATGAAAATATTTTTAAAGAAACGAATCCAAAGGAAACAAAATGACAAGGATTAAGGATTAAGGATTCAGACTTTTGTTTTATCCACTTCCAAAAATACCTCAAAATAATTACAAGTGGTGTAAAATTCAAGAATGATCAAAACATGGATACAATCAAAGCTAGTATCCGTAATAGATATTTTGAACTAAAAAAGAAAATTTTTTTTCATTTTTCGATGAATAAGGTCAGATTCGTGAATAAGGTCAGATACGTGAATAAAGGTCAGATACGTGAATAAGAATCTCCGACACCAAAAGTTCCAAATTTGATAAAACTTCAGATCAATATTTCAACATAATGATATTGAAGAAATAATATCATTATAAAAAAAATAATATCCCTTACCTCGAAAGATTAAGATTTTAAATGAATACAATCGATATAAGGTGAAGGAACTCAGAATCTAACAATACTCAAAGTATACTCAAAATACTCACAAGAATACGCCGATAATATAGAGAGAAAATTTCGCTTGGGTGTGATTTTCAATTCTAACCCAAGACCCTATTTATAGAAAACGCTTAACACAAAGTTAGTAAAATTTAATAAAATATTAATATATATTATAAATTTCTTAGCCCATCTTTTGAAGATCTGATTTCAGCAATTAATATCACATGTTAGCCCACTTAAATATAAAAAAACGTTTTTCTTTAAAATAATAATTAAAACTTCCAAAATCAATTATTTTTTGAGTTTCTAACTTCAATAATTCACAATAAATAGCCTTTTATCGTAAAAATTCGAATCTTGCGATTTTTATAGGAAATTCAATTTTCTACAACTTTGCGTAAGAAAGTTTTTCCAAATTCCAAATGTAAATTGATCAAATCCACAAACGGGCAATTTTATAAAGTTATAATCAAATTTCAACCAATAAATGGGGTCCACCGACATGTTTAACATGTTTTAAACATTTATTGCAACAAAAATACTCTTCCTCCTCAGATACTCATATATCCCACATTCGTTGTAAAATATCACCATTATTATATTATTAAAATATAATAATATATTTAAATGAATTATTTTATCGTAAAAGATAAAATTTCAATTTTCAACAATTGTCACATTAAAAATTTTCTCCATCTATATCCACATAAAATCAATATTTTTCTCATCATATGAATCAATAATTAATTGTTCATAAATAATATTATGTAATCACAATATCGACAAACCGTGTAGCCTCCTGTGAAAGAGGGCTTTCCAATAAGAATTTCTTTCATCTAGCGCGCAATTAGTGACCAAACCTCTCCTTAGATGTAACTTTCTAGACATTGCCAATAATGTTATCTAATAATATTATTCAGATAATATGAATTATTGCTTTCGATAATGAAAAATATCGTAATGACAATTATCAAACAACAAAGAATATAAAATATCAACGCAAAGAATTATTAAATCAATAAAATATCGAATAAAGAATTATCAGAACCATTATCGAAAGTAGTGCCTTCACGTACGAAGAATCAATAATTGTGCAATACCGTGTGCTATATCGTGTTTTAACCACCGAGTATTTTAACAAGATTAATCTCAGAATAACTACGCTACCGCTATTTTTAAACCACTTATATTTGCTGCTTTCTTCATCCAATCGCTCACATGGGCTACACTACACGTCGCTACCGGCCGCATTTAATATTCCCGACAAAGATTTAATATTCCACCACCAAACTAATATTCCCTAACAACAATGAATATTTTATAACCACTTGCTTATTTTGAAATATTTATGATTTTATCCCTAACTATCCATATTAATCAAATCAACCCTTACTATTTCAAAATAATAAATAGAGAAAATTAAATTTCATTAATAATAAGTTGGGGTCTTACAACCTCCCCTCCTTATGAAATTTCGTTTTCGAAATCGACGACGACTGTGTTTCAAAAGGTGAGGATACTCGCTTTCATTTTCGCTTCCAATTCCTGTGTCATTTCCTCTATAGCATGATTCCTCCACGTAACTTTAACTTGTGGTATGACCTTTCGCAGTAGGACATGCTCCTTCCTATCCAAGATCTTGATAGTACCTTCTCATACGTTAAGTCTTCTGGCTATCTCGTCTGGGTTCTAACTCTATAACGTGGTTCGGTCTTTCACATATTTATGAAGTATGATATGTGAAACACATTATGAACACGAGACATACTTTGAGGTAACGCGAGTCTATAGCTACATTTCCTACTTGGTCAAGAATTTGAAATGGACCAATAAATCGTGGATCGAGCTTTCCTCTCTTCCCAAATCTTGTAACTCCCTTCCATGGAGCAACTCGCAACAATACATGATCCCTATACTAAATTCCACGCCCTTTCGATGAAGATCCGCATAACTCTTTTGTCGATCTTGTGCCGCTTTGTATACGCTGTGTCGAATCATTTGGATCTTTTCGTAGTCATACGCACTCAACCGGGTCCCAACAATGTTGCTTCACCCACCTCGCCCCAACATATCGGAGGGCTTAAACTTTCGTCCATATAATGCTTCAAATGGAGCCACACCTATACTCGCTCGATAACTGTTGTCAGTAGGAGAATTCCACCAATGGTAAATACTTATCCCAACCGCCTTGAAGTCTAGGACACGTAGTCTTAATAAATCTTCAAGAGTTTGAATAGTCCTTTCGATTGTCCATCCGCTTGAGGATGGTATGTCAATTGAATCGCAAACTGCGCCCATTGCTTTTTGCAAGCTAACCCAAAAGCTTGAAGTGAATCTTTGGTCACGATCCAAACTATGGATACAGCATGCCATGTAACCTCACAATCTCATTCACGTACATACTAGCAAGACGCTCAAGGAATAAGTCTCCGTGACGGCAAGAAATGAGCAGACTTGGTTAATCTATCAACAATAACCCAAATAAGATTGATGCCTTGAGAAACCGTAGGAAGACCCAGAACAAAATCCATGGTAATGTGTTCCCACTTCCATTTCGGAATCTCAAGTGGTTGCAACGGACCCTTAGGTACTAGATGCTCCGCCTTTACACGCTGACAAGTTAAACACATCGAGATAAACTTTGCAATCTCTCTCTTCATATTGTTCCACCAAATGTATGTCAAGATCACGATACATTTTAGTACTTCCAGATGGATTGCAAATGGTGTATTGTGCCTCCATCATAATCTTCAGACTTCAAATCGAGTCGTTAGGGACACAAAGTCTAGAGTGGACTCAAGTATTCCTTCTTCATCAATTCTCGCCCTAATAGCTCCTTCTTTGTACTTTCTTCTTCATAACGATCGCCCCGCTCATGGCTCGAGCAACCTTAACTTTTTCTATTAAAGTCGGCTTTCTACGCAGATACTTGACATCATCGCACTCATTCCCAGATATGATCTTTCTACTCAACGAGTCACTACCACGCTCGCTTACCAGATGGTATTGAATAGTGTGGTCATAGTCTTTCAATAGCTCGAGCCAACGTCACCGCCTTGAGATGTTGAGTTCTTTTTGAGTGAAGAAATATTTAAGGCTTTTATGGTCCTAATATATCTCCACTTTCTCCCCATATAGATAGTGCCTCCATATCTTTAGCGCTAAAACGATCACGCTAACTCTAGATCATGAGTAGGATAATTCCTCTCATACTCTTTAAGTTATCGCGAGGCATAAAGCTATGACTTTCCCACGTTGCATGAGAACACATCCTAACCCTTTGCTCAAGCATCATCAGAGATAACAAATCTATCCGAACCAGATGGTATTGTTAGAACAAAATAAATAAGTCTCCTCTTAAGCTCTTGGAAACTCTTCGCGATTCTTCACTCCAAACGAATTATGTATCCTTCCGAAAGTTAGCTAAGTTAATGGAGTAGCGATTCGAGAAAACCCTTCCACTAATCTCCGATAATAACCACCAGACCCAAAAGTTACGCATTTTGGCCACCGACTTTTATTGTTCCCAACTTCAGTATTGCTTCAATCTTCACGGGTCCACTTGATACTCCATGTTTTGACACCACGTGCCCAAGAAATGCTACTTCCTCGCCGTAACTCGCATTTCTTCAATTTGGCATATAGTTTGTTTTCACGAAGCCTTTGAGTACCAAATTTCAAATGGTGCTCATGATCTTCACGACTTTTGGAATATATGAGGATGTCATCAATAAAGACAACAACAAACCGATCCAAATATTCCTTGAATACTCGGTTCATCATATCCATGAAAGTCATAGGAGCATTAGTTAGTCCGAAAGACATGACTAAGAATTCAAAATGCCCATACCGAAGTTCAAGGTAGTCTTTGAATATCCTCATTCTAATCTTCACCGATGATATCCAGAATCTAAGATCGATTTTTGAAAAGAATTGTGCCCTCTCAGAATTGGTCAAACAAGTCATCAATACGAGGTAGAGGATACCTATTCTTGATGGTGTCATGGTTCAATTCTCGATAAGTAATACAAAGTCGCATACTCCCGTCTTTTCTTCTTTACGAATAAAATAGAGCACCCCAAGGAGATGTACTCAGACGAATGAAACCGATGTCCAACAATTCGTAGTTGGACCTTTAACTCCTCAAGTTCAATAGAGCCATTCGATATGGGGTTTTAGAAATGGGCTTTGTACCAGTTCAAGATCAATAAAGAATTCAACTTCACGCTCGGGGTAGACCGGAAGTTCTTCGGAAATACGCCAGAAAGTCAATAACAACAGAATATTATTCAAATTTGACGTGTCTTTATTCAAATCCATAACATGGGCTAAGAAAGCTTGACATCCGCTTTTTCAATAAACGAATAGCTTTATGATTAGATATGACAATGATTGATTTTAATGGTTTAGTTGTTTGAATTGCATAACAGTCAAGTTAGAATATGAAAACTAACAACCTTACGAAAATAATCAATTTTGGCATGATGAGAGAAGTTAACCAATCAATCCCTAAAATCACATCAAAAGCAAGTATTTTAAAGAGATAAGGTCAATGGGTAAGGTGATGGTACAAACTTGAATCAAACAAGATTTATAAACATGGATGTGATGAAAATTTCTCCTAATCTGAGTTTCCACAGATAGGTCA
Source organism: Panax quinquefolius (assembly GCA_020205615.1). Classification (NCBI taxonomy): domain Eukaryota; kingdom Viridiplantae; phylum Streptophyta; class Magnoliopsida; order Apiales; family Araliaceae; genus Panax; species Panax quinquefolius. The sequence continues at coordinate 24,144,566 of CM035153.1, forward strand.
AAGTCTAATTTCTTCTGAGTCAAGTTTAAACGCTGAGCACATGCAGAGAGATAAATGAATGGGTAGAACCCAGATCAAGTAAGGTATAAACTTCGCAAGAATTAATAAATAGCTTACCCGTGATCACCTCGCTTGGGTTCTCGTGATTTTGACCAACCACAACAAACGCTTCTTCCCGAAATCGCTGACTTTGACTTTTTGGGGGATGATCTTTGAGTCACCGCCCTCATTGAACTAGGTTCACATCGCATAATCTCGAGCGATATGTCCTTCCTTTCCACAATTATAACATACCTTGAACTGTCAGGATGGTTTGGACCGATATGTCCCTCTTTCCGCATTTATAGCATATATGACCGGTGGTCGTTCTCCTCCCTTAGAACCGATTCTTGTCACAAGACCTTTGTCGTCTTCACACGGTCGTTGTTAAATCTCCTCACGACTCGCTTTTTTCTATTTTCATGGCTATGATTACCACTAGAGTGGTTACCATTTTGTCCGTCTGCTTTTTTCTCCATTTGGTTATCATTATTCGCTGATCGCTATCTCTCGTACGATCCTCGGTTATGGTCCCCTCGGTTGAACATACTCGTTATCTCGCTTCTAACAATTGAGCCCTCGTTAACAACATCCGAATAGAGAGAAAATTTATGAGAAATGAGATATTGTCGTACGGGGTTTCAAACCTCTCGTAAACATCCGCGTCATACGCTCCTCATTCTCCACCAAATGAGGTAAACCTGGATAACTCGCAAACTTTGCCTCACATCGAGACACCGCCATGTTGTTTTGTTCTAATCTGATGAACTCCACTTCCTTCATATGATTTAACACTTTCGTGAAAGTATTTGTCATTAAATAATTTCTCAAATGTCTCCCAAAACACGCTTTGAAAAGTACTGGACGGGTACGCTTCACATGCATTCCCACCAGTAGTCCGCCTTTCGCCACTAACATAAAGGTGGCGAATGGAACCTTCGTTTCTCCATACATCCCAAGACATCGAATATCTTGGTAATTTGTTGACCCATGTTTCCGCCATGATCGGATCTCGCTTTCCCTTAAATTCGGTGGTCCCAACTTTGAACTGTCATTTGGATAACCCGTGAATTTCTATCATTTCCTCCTATATTTTGAACACGAAGTCTCCTTCGTCGATTTTGCATGAATCGCAAAAAGCTTCTAAACATCCCTCGCTCATCATCTCGCTTCAGCAGTGGTGTTGTTTATGGAGGAACATTGCCACTGTCAGACGCTCTCCTCGTTGGTGAGTACAAAGGCTCTACACGGTCTCATTTCTATTGTTAATATTCTCAATCGACATTCTCAAAATATCGCCATAAAACAAGGGTTAATTAAGGAAATCAATATATCACATAATATCCCTATATACTAACCAACTAACAAATAAGCTTAGTAGGACACACTAGCGAAGGATATACTCGCCTCTCCCTCCTAGTTCTATTCCCGATCTCCGCCAGAGATCATATCCCTAAGCTCGATACCAACCGTGACGCCCCAAAATAGGTATACATCACCCATTCCGAGTTGTCAATACATGGTATGTAAACAACTACAACTTTATTATTACAACAAGAAGAAATCGTGAGTTTGAATACAAATATTATCTTCAGACAATATCTATACTCAAATAAATCCTCATCACATTTATCGATACATTATTTTACAAAAATGATGACTACTAAACAACTCTCTCTAGAACCTTCATTCCATACCCCGACTCGCACTCGCTTATATTCTCGCCTCCCGAGAAGAAAAATGGAACAAAAGGAAAAGGGTGAGCTCAACTAGCCCAAGAAAGAATATTATGACTAAGATAATATACAACAAATTATCGTTAGTCTTCAACAGGAAAAATCTAATAGAATACAATAGACAACAAATTTTAAATCAATATTCGCAATGAAATAATAATTCATTAGAAGAGTTAAGTAGAGAATGCAAACTACTATCTTCTATGTATGAATTTAAAAGTTCATCGCTCATCTTTTATCCTTGTAACATCAATCAATATATATCCGAATTAAATATTCATCTTTGCACTATAGGCCAAAGATATTCATCATTGGTCATGTTCATCTAAACACTGCTCATCTTTGCACTACTACCAAAGATATTCTTCAGAAATCATTCATCTTTGCACTATGTGCCAAAGATATTCCATAATATCATCATTTAAGATCAAGATGATGAAAAATATTTTTAAAGAAACGAATCCGGTGAAACAAAATGACAAGGATTAAGGATTAAGGATTCAGTACTTTGTTTTATCCACTTCCAAAAATACTCAAAAATAATTACAAGTGGTGTAAAATTCAAGAATGATCAAAACATGGATACAATCAAAGCTAGTATCCGTAATAGATATTTTGAACTAAAAGAAAATTTTTCATTTTTAGATGAATAGTGCCAGATTCGTATGAATAAAGGTCGTGATACGTGAATAAGGCCAGATACGTGAATAGTAACTCGACACCAAAAGTTCCAAATTTGATAAAAACTTCATATCAATATTTCAACATAATGATATTGAAGAAATAATATCATTACTAAAAAAAATAATATCCCTTACCTCAAAGATTAAGATTTCTATTTGAAATAATGTATAATATCAAGGAACTTTACATCGCCTAACAATACTCAAAGTATACTCAAAATACTCACAAGAATACGCTCGATAATATATAGAGAGAAAATTTCAGCTTTCGGTGTGATTTTCAATTCTAACCCAAGACACCTATTTATAGGAAAATGCTTAGAACACTCAAAGTTAGTAAAATTTAATAAAATATTAATATATATTATAAATTTCCTTAGCCCATCTTTGAAGATCTGATTTCAGCAATTAATATCACATGTTAGCCCACTTAAATGCAAAAAACGTTTTTCTTTAAAATAATAATTAAAACTTCCAAAATCAATTATTTTTGAGCTTCTAACTTCAATAATTCACAATAAATAGCCTTTTATCAGAAAATTGAATCTTGCGGCTTTTTATAAGAAATTCAATTCTCTACAACTTTGCAGAAGAAAGTTTTTCCAAATTCCAAACAAAAATTGTCCCAAATCCACAAACCAAGCGATTTTTTGTGCTATAATCAAATTTCAACCAATAAATGGGGTCCACCGACATATTTAACATGTTTTAAACATTTATTGCAACAAAAATATCTGTTCCTCCTCAGATACTCATGTATCCCACATTCGTTGTAAAATATCACCATTATTATATTATTAAAATATAATAATATATTTAAATGAATTATTTTATCAAAAAAGATAAAATTTCAATTTTCAACAATTGTCACATTAAAAATTTTCTCCATCTATATCCATATAAAATCAATATTTTTCTCATCATATGAATCAATAATTAATTGTTCACAAATAATATTATGTAATCACAATATCGACAACCGATAGGTTCAGGAAAGAGGCTTTCAATAAAAATTTCTCTTTATTGGCCGCAATTAAGTGACCAAACCTCTCCTTGATGTAACTTTCTAGACATTGCCAATAATGTTATCTAATAATATTATTCAGATAATATGAATTATCATTTCGATAATGAAAAATACCGTGTAATGACAATTATCAAACAACAAAGAATATAAAATATCAACGCAAAGAATTATTAAATCAATAAAATATCGAATAAAGAATTATCGTAACCATTATCGAGTAGTAAAGGCTTTCACGTAAGAATCAATAATTGGTGCAATACTGTGTGCTATATCGTGTTTTAACCACCGAGTATTTTACAAAGATTAATTCAGAATAACTACTACTGTTATATTTTTAAACCACTTATATTTGTCGCTTTCTTCATCCAATCGCTCAGTTATGGGGCCCACATAGTCGCTACCGTCGCATTTAATATTCCCACAAAGATTTAATATTCCACGACCAAACGAATATTCCCCGACAACAATGAATATTTTATAACCACTTGCTTATTTTGAAATATTTCACAGATTTTACCCCTAACTATCCACATTAATCAAATCAACCCTTACTATTTCAAAATAATAAATAGAGAAAATTAAATTTCATTAATAATAAGTTGTGGTCTTATATTAACGATGTCTAGAAGTTCTGTCAAGGAGAGGTTTGGTCACATAATTGCGCTCCAATAGGGAGAAATCCTTATTGGAAAGCCCCCTCTTTCCTAGGAACGACCTGATCGATTAATATTATGAATTATAATAAAGGTGATAAATGTTGTTAAAATTATTAAGGTGATTTTTATAAAATTTTGCTTATTTTATGAACCCCCATTTATCCATTTTTTAAAATAATCGGTAAAAATTTATTTAGTATATATATTATGATGGGATCCACCTGTGATGGTGATATGTGGGTGGAGGAAACATATGGGGCCACATTGGAAGAAAGGAAAATGAATGGTGGGAAAATTCTAAAGATTTGTCGGGTGAGGATTAGTTTTTTTTTGTTTCAAATATAAACATGTGTTTATATATTTATATATTATAAATTTTTTGTTTTATATGATTTTGTTGAAAAATTGGACGTCTGATATTCGTTTCTTTCGCCCGTGATTTTTCGTCCGAAACATTACTGTGCAGTCCGTGAAAATCTTTTTTAAACAGTATCTTTTCCATTCTCCTATAAATAGAAGCTCATTCCTTCATTATTTCTTATGAATTCACCAAAACTCTAGAGAGAGAAACTATAGAAAGAAAGAAAAAAAGTGTTCTGCTACTTCACTACTCCTATATCCAGTTTCTTGTACGGTAAGGGGTATTATTCCTTTTGTAGTCATGAAGAGTACTTCTGTTATTCCATTCTTTATTATTCTGTTAGAATAACCTGTAAACGCGGGCTACCCTATATTTGGTGAAATTCTTCTGTTATTCCATTCTTTATTATTCATTAGAATATCTCGTCTGCTCGCATGCGTTTTATGCTGGGACCTGGTTCCGCTTTTTATTATTCTCATTGGAACATCATGTCATGCGTTTTTATGGGACCGGTTCCGTCTTTATTATTCATTGGAATAAACGCATGCGATCTATCGCATGCCTGGTGATTTCTTTTGTTATTCCATTCTTTATTATACTCAGTTGGTTAAAGTTTTAACTTCTATACTCCATGAAATTAGTGGAATATCCTTGATGTTTGCGCTTCATCCAGTATCTTTTCATGAAAATATTGTTCTGAGCATTCTTGAATTTTACTCTACAAAGTAATATCATGTTGACAATTTGGACGTTATTGGTTCCTGGATAAATTAATTCTTGAACTTGTTTTATTGAATTCTTATATCACTGTCATCATCCTCATGTTTATATTATGTTGAAAGTCATCTATGGCCTGTAGTGCATAAATGGACTTGGTATGATTATGACCAGGGATTATTCGGTATAATCATGACCTTAATGTTACAAATGATGTGGTAAAAGTCCTCATTGGCCCGTAGTGCATTGATGGACAGTTGTTGGCATGATCATGACCATTGATGAATACACGAATATCCTTGGCCCGTAGTGCATGGATAATTTGTGGTCGTGACCCTAATGAATATCCTTGGCCGTAGTACATGGATGATGTGGATTATTTATTAAGCTGAGTCTCAGCGATAAAAAGTGATGAAAAACCTTTTTAAATCATAAAAGATAGTAGATTTTATTCTTTACTTAACTCTCTTAATGGATTACTTGTTCTGCTGCTGTTAAACTTGAAGTCTATTGTATTTTATCAGTTTAACATTGTTGAAGACTAATGATAATTTATTCTGCATTATCTTAGTCATAATATTTCATCGGGCTAGTTGAGCTCACCCTTTATTTCATTGTTCTCTTGTGAAATGAGAACGTAACCGGGATTAGTCGGGGAACGGAGTGACGGTCTAGATGATAGTATTAGTAGTCCTCACTATTCTGTTAAATAGTGTGACAATAAAATATAATGAGGACTTATTCTGAGAGTGGATATTGTCTAGAAGACAATATTTGTATTAAAACTCACAGCTCTCTTGTTGTATATTAAAGATTGTATTTGTATTTTGTACAATGTATTTGGCGACTCAGAATAGGTGATGTATACCTATTTTGGGGGCGTCACAGTTGGTATCAAACCTTAGGGATATGATCCCTGGCTGAGATATGAGACAAGAAATAGGAGGGGAGAGACGAGGAATTCCTTCGCTAGTATGACTTACCTAAGTTTATTTGCTATTTAATTGGTCGGTCAGAGTATAGGAATAATATGTGATATGTTAATTAACCCTTTTTTGTGGCAGTATTTGAAAATGGCATCCGAGAATGTTGAGAATTGCAATGGAGCACAGGAGACCATTGAGTGTCCACAGATCAATAATCAAGATAATGTGCATCGGGAAGGCGACAATCCTAATGCAAACAACAACACTGACCAAATGATGAACGATGGAATGTTCCGAGGCTTCATGCAATTCATGCAACATCAGGCGAGAGCGGCTCTGCCCAAATCTGAGGTGGAAACATCGGCAACTCTTTGACGGTCACCCCAAAAGAAAATTCGAGGAGCTGGGACCACCGGAGTTTTTTGGAGAGCCAAAATCACTTAAGGCAGATACGTGGATAAAGAAGATCAACAAGATATTTGATGTCTTGGGTTTCTCCGAGGAGAAAAAGTTTCCCTTTTCCACCTTCATGTTGCGGGCAGAGGTATATTACTGGGGGGAATCTATAAAGCATACTCAACCTGCCGCACTGAAGATGTCTTGGGAGAAGTTCCAAGAACTGTTCAACGACAAGTACTTTCCCGAAAGTACTCGTCACATGAAAGAGGTAGAGTTCATTAAACTGGAGTAAAACAATATGACCGTGTCGCAAAGCCACGTTTTCCGAGCTATCCCAGTTTGTGTTCCATTTGGTTGATAATGAGGAGAGAAAGACACGAATGTTTTTAAGAGGTTTGAAACCTGAGATACGTCAATATCTTATCTCTCATAAACTGTGTTTGTATTCAGATGTTGTTAATAGGGCTCAGTTATTGGAGCGCGATAATGAGTCAACCCAACCAAAAGAGAGCAAACCACAAAATGATAATACCGGTGATACAAGTCATCGTGAAGCGGTGACAATAAGCGTGGAGGAATCAACATGCCGTAAATGGTAACCACTTCGGTGGTAATCATGGCCAAAACAATAAGAATGGACATTTCAAGAAGAGGAGATTCAACAATGATGGAAAGACGTCAGCATCAGCACCTGTCGTTAAGGAAAGAGAATGACCACCTATCATATGCTTCAAATATGGAGGGGAGGGACACATCAGTCCAAACTGTGCGATGCCCTCCAAAGCATGTTACAATTGTGGAAGAGAAGGTCACCTGACCCGATTTTTTCGTGCACCGAAGACAAGTCCAGCTGGAATGGAGACATCAAAGGCCGTCCCAGACAAGACAAAATCGGTAGTTCAAGAGAGAGCGTTTGTCGTGACCTCCCAGAAAGTAAGGAACCCGAACGAAGTCATTACGGGTAAGCTTATCATAAACTCTAGCGAAGTATATACCTTATTTGATACCGGTTCTACCCATTTTTTTATTTCTCCTACTTGCGCTCAACGTTTAAATTTGACTCTGGAGAAATTGGACTTTGACTTATCTGTTGAAACTCCATTGGGAGAAACCTTCATTACATCCACTGTTTATAAGTCTTGTTTAGTTCAAATCGGTACCCTCACATTACCTGTCGATCTTATTTCATTGAAAATACTTGCATTTGACGTAATTCTAGGGATTGATTGGTTAACTACTCATCATGCAAAAATTGATTATTTTTGTAAGGTTGTTAGCTTTCATACTCCTAACCAACCTATTATGCTAATTTAAAGAACCAAACCATTAAAATCAATCACTATCATCTCAAGCCATAAAGCTATTCGTTTATTGAAAAATAGATGTCAACCTTTCTTAGCTCATGTCACGGATCTAAATAAAAATACGTCAGTTTTGAATGATATTTCTATTGTTAATGAATTTCCTGACGTATTCCTTGAAGAACTTCCTGGCCTACCCCCAGAGCGTGAAATTAAATTTTGTATCGACCTTGAACTCGTCTATAAAACCCATTTCCAAAGCCCCATATCAAATGGCTCTATTGAACTTCGAGGAGTTAAAGACCCAACCGCAGGAATTGTTAGACATTGGCTTTATTCATCCTAGTACTTCTCCTTGGGGTGCTCTGCTTATTCGTGAAGAAGAAAGATGGGAGTATGCGACTTTTGTATTGATTATCGGAGTTGAATCATGTCACCATCAAAAATAGGTACCCATTGCCACGTATTGATGACCTGTTTGACCAGTTGCAAGGCGCCAAATTCTTTTCAAAGATTGATCTTCGTTCCGGATATCACCAATTGAAGATTAGAACCGATGACATTCCAAAGACGACTTTCGTAACTCGATGCAGACGGGATTATGAATTCCTAGTCATGTCTTTTGGATTGACTAATGCTCCCACGCCTTCATGGATATGATGAACCGAGTATTTAAGGAATATTTGGATCACTTTGTGGTTGTCTTTATTGATGACATCCTTATTTATTCCAAAAGCCGTGAAGATCATGAGCAACACTTGAGGCTGATACTCCAAAAGCTTCGTGAATATAAGCTTTATGCCAAGTTGAAGAAATGCGAGTTCTGGCTTGAGGAAGTAGCATTCCTTGGGCACGTGGTATCAAGTCATGGAATATCTGTTGACCCAACAAAGATTGAAGCTATTCAAAGCTGGGAGCAACCCAAATCGATGGATCAAGTACGTAGCTTTCTCGCTTAAATTTGGTTATTATCGGAGATTCGTGGAAGGATTTTCTCGAATCGCTACTCCATTAACTCAGCTGACTCGAAAAGATATAAAATTCGATTGGAACGAGGAATGTGAGAAGAGTTTTTAAGAACTTAAGAGGAGACTCATTTCAACACCTGTTCTGACAATACCATCTAGCTCGGAGGGATTTGTCATCAACAGTGATGCTTCGGGCAAAGGGTTAGGTTGTGTTCGCATGCAACATGGGAAAGTCATAGCCTATGCCTCTCGACAACTCAAAAAATATGAGAGGAATTATCCTACTCATAATCTAGAGTTGGCAGCAGTCGTTTTTGCACTAAAGATTTGGAGGCATTACTTGTATGGGGAGAAAGTGGAGATCTTTACGGATCATAAAAGCCTCAAATATTTCTTCACGCAAAAGGAACTCAATGATGCGACAAATGACGTTGGCTTGAACTCTTGAAAGATTATGATCATACAATCCAATACCATCCTCGAAAAGCGAACGTGGTAGGTAGACGATTAAGTAGAAGATCATATGCGGCACGAAAGCGCGATATTGTCAACGCAAAGGCCCATTTTGTATGACTTGCAAAGGATGGAGATAGAGATAAAGACTTCGAGGGACCCACGTGATGATGATGGCGAATATCTGAGTAGAACCGACTTTAATCGATAAAGTTAAAGTCGCTCAAGCTGCTGACGGACACGGAGGCGATGCGATGAGGAAGAAAGTCTGAGGAAGAAAGCGAGAATCGAAGGAATACTTGAGTCAACTCCGAGATTTTTGTGTTCCTAACGACCACGAAGTTAAAGTATAAAATCATGATGGAGGCACACAACACACCATTTGCAATCCATCCTGGGAGTACAAAAATGTATCATGATCTTCGACATATATTTTGGTGGGGCACGATATGAGAGAGAGAGATAATATTTGTTTATCTCAAGGTGTTTAACTTGTCAACGAGTCAAGGCAGAGCATCAAGTACCAAAAGGTCCATTGCAACCACTTGAAATTCCAAAATGGAAGTGGGAGCACATTACCATGGATTTCGTTACTGGTCTTCCCAAGGTTTCTCAAGGTATAGATGCAATTTGGGTCATTGTTGATAGATTGACCAAGTCTACTCATTTCTTACATATACGAGAAACTTATACACTTGAACGAGGTGGTAAGATTGCATGGTATGATTGCATGGTATAAACGAGGTGGTAAGATTGCATGGTATGCCAGTATCCATAGTTTCTGATCGAGACCCAAGATTCACTTCAAGATTTTGGGTTAGTTTGCAAAAAGCTATGGGCACGGATTTACGATTTAGTTCGGCATATCATCCTCGAGACGGACGGATAATCGAGAGAGGACTATTCAAACTCTTGAAGATTTATTAAGACTTTGTGTCCTTGACTTCAAGGAAGTTGGGACAAGTTCTTACCATTGGTGGAGTTTTTTTCTACAACGGCGATTATCAAGCAAGTATTGGCATGGCTCCATTCGAGGCGTTGTATGGAAGAAAGTGTCATTCTCCAGTATACTGGGATGAGGTGGGGGAAGCAACGTTGTTGGGACCGGAGCTGGTATGTATGACTACGGAAAAAATTCAAATGATCCGACAACGTATAAAAATCTCGCAAGATCGACAAAAGAGTTATGCTGATCTTCATCGAAAGGACGTGGAATTCGATATTGGAGATCATGTGTTGTTGCGTGTTGCTCCATGGAAAGGAGTTACAAGATTTGAAAAGAGAGGAAAGCTCAATCCTCGATTCATTGGCCCATTTTTAATCCTCGATCGAGTAGGAACTGTGGCCTATAGACTCGCTTTATCGCCAAGAATGTCTCGTGTTCATAACGTTTTTCACATATCTATGTTACGTAAATATGTGGAAGACCCGAACCACATTATTGAGTTAGAACCGGACAAAATAGCCAAAGATTTAACGTATGAAGAGGTTCCTGTTAAAATTTTGGATAAGAAGGAACATATTTTACGCTCCAAGGTTATACCTCAAGTCAAAGTTTTGTGGAGAAACCACGATGTTGAGGAAATGACCTGGGAGTTAGAATCTGAAATAAAATCAAGGTATCCTTACCTCTTCGACATACCAGGCATGTACCCTAATTTCGAGGGCGAAATTTCATAAGAAGGGGAGATTGTAAGACCCCAACTTTTATGAATAAAGATGAATTTTCTATAATTATCATTTTTGAATATTATGGAATAAATTTGTTATAATGTTATAGTTGTGGGTAATATTTATAAATTTTGCAAAGTACGCAAGTTGTTATATAATATTCGATTGGTCGGGGAATATTCGTTTTAACAGGGAATATTCGTACAACGGCACAATCATTGGTGGACCCCACAACGGAATTATTGTCGGATTGAAAAATGACAAAAATATTTTTTTTGAAAATAACGGCGGAAGTTTTACCGTTAATTGTTGAAACACCCGGTGTTAAAAGTGAAGTAATATGCGTGGTTGCATGGTAGCACACGGTATTGATTATTGATGCTTATGTGAGAAGTCACTCAATTTTGTTCAATTATTGCTATAGTAATTGCTGCATAGTATCTCACGTTATTTGATTCAATTATTGTCAATATTTTTTATAATTGAGACGACAAAGTTATTAATATTATTATTTGCAATATTAACGATGTCTAGAAGTTCTGTCAAAGAGAGGTTTGGTCACCTAATTGCGCTCCAATAGGGAGAAATCCTTATTGAAAAGCCCCCTCTTTCCTGGGAACGACTTGGTCGATTAATATTGTGAATTATAATAAAGGTGATAAATGTTGTTGAAATTATTAAGGTGATTTTTATAAAGTTTTGCTTATATTATGGACCCCTATTTACCCATTTTTCAAAATAATCCATAGAAAGTTATTTAGTATATATATTATGATGGGATCCACCTGTGATGGTGATATGTGGGTGGAGGGAACATATGGGGCCACATTGGAAGAAAGGAAAATGAATGGTGGGAAAATCCTAAAGATTTATCGGGTGAGGATTAGTTTTTTTTTGTTTGTTTCAAATATAAACATGTGTTTAATATATTTATATATTATAAATTTTTTGTTTTATATGATTTTGTTGAAAAATTGGACGTCTGATATTCGCTTTTCCGCCATAGTGATTTTTCGTCTCAAACATTCTCATCAGGCAAATCAGGTGAAAAACTTTTCTAAATAGTATCCTTTCCATTCTCCTATAAATAGAAGCTCATTCCTTCATTATTTCTTACGAATTCACTAAAACTCTAGAGAGAGAAACTATAGAAAGAAAGAAGAAAAGTGTTCTGCTACTTCACTACTCCTATATCCAGTTTCTTTTACGGTAAGGGGTATTATTACTTTTGTAGTCATGAAGAGAACTTCTATTATTCCATTCTTTATTATTCTGTTGGAATAACTCAGATCACGCTGCTACCCTATACTTGGTAAAAATTCTTACGTTATTTCATTATTTATTATTCATTGGAATATCACATCTCATGCGCTTTTTATCTGGGAATTCGGTTCCGTCATTATTATTATTCGTTGGAACATCACATCATGCATTTTACGTGGGACTGGTTCCGTCTTTATTATTCTATTGGAATAACCTGCATGTGCGGTCTATCGCATGCCTGATGATTTCTTTTGTTATTCCATTCTTTATTATACTCAGTTAGTTAAAGTTTTAACTTCTATACTCCATGAAATTAGTGGAATATCCTTGATGTTTGGGCTTCATTCAGTATCTTTTCATAGAAATATTCTTCTGAGCATTCTTGAATTTTACTCTACAAAGCAATATCATGTTGACAATTTGGACGTTATTGGTTCCTGGATAAATTAATTCTTGAACTTGTTTTATTGAATTCTTATATTATTGTCATCATCCTCATGTTTATATTATGTTGAAAGTCATCTGTGGTCTGTAGTGCATAGATGGACTTGGTATGATTATGACCAGGGATTATTCGGTATAATCATGACCGTAATGTTACAAATGATGTGGTAAAAGTCCTCATTGGCCCGTAGTGCATTGAAGGACAATTGTTGGTATGATCATGAACATTGATGAATACACGAATATCCTTGGCCCGTAGTGCATGGATAATTTATGGCCGTGACCCTAATGAATATCCTTGGCCATAGTGCAGGGATGATGTGAATTATTTATTAAGCTGAGTCTCAGCGATAAAAAGTGATGAAAAACCTTTTAAATGATTGGTTGTTCCGCTGCAGTTAAACTTGATGTTTATTGTATTTTATCAGTTTAACATTGTTGAAGACTAATGATAATTTATTCTGCATTATCTTAGTCATAATATTTCTTACTGGCTAGTTGAGCTCACCCTTTCTTTCATTGTTCTTTTCAGGAAATGAGAACGTAGCCGGGACTAGTCGGGGAACGGAGTGACGGTCCAGACGATGGCATTAGTAGTCCATGTAAGACCCCGAATTTTTTTAAATAAAAAGGAATTTCCTTTATTTATTATTTTGAAATAGTAAGGGTTGATTTGATTAATGTGGATAGTTAAGGGTTAAATACGCAAATATTTCAAAATAAGCAAGTGGTTATAAAATATTCATTGTTATTAGGGAATATTCGTTTGGTCGTGGAATATTCGCATCTTTGTCGGGGAATATTAAATTTACCAGTAGCGACCTTGTGTGGGCCCCATGTGAAAGCGATTGGATGAAGAAAACGACAAATATAAGTTGGTTAAAAATAACTGGCGTAGTTATTATTACCGTTAAGATCGTTGGAATACCCGGTGGTTAAAATACGTGAATACGCTGTGGTGGTTAGACAAGAAGACACTTTGCAGTATTGCACAAAGATTGTTGAATTATTGATCCTTACGTAAGAAGGCACTACTCAATAATTATTACGGTAATTCTCGTTCAATAGTTTATTTTATTGATTCAATAATTCTTTGCGTTGGTATTTTATATTATCATTGTTTCAATAATTGTCATCGCATGCAAGATTTTCCATTATCGGATCAATAATTCATATTATTTGAATAATATTATTAGATAACATTATTGGCAATGTCTAGAAAGTTCATCTAAGGAGAGGTTTGGTCACCTAATTGCAGCGCCAAGAAGGAGAGATCCTTATTGGAAAGCCCCTCTTTCACCGGGAGCAACTTGGTTCATCATAAATGTGATTACGTAATATTATTTGTGAATAATTAATTATTGATTCATATGATAAGGAAATATTTATTTTATATGAATATAAATGATGGATTTATTTATGTGGTTATTAATGAAGAAATTATTGTTGAGGTGTTTTATCAGTATTTTATCGGATTGGAGGTGTTAAAAATCAAATCGGGGTTTTGAGATATATTCATGGGGTTATAATTTTAATCAAACCGTTGGATTGTGGTAATTTTTGGATATGTTATACATACATAAGTTGAGTATATGTCCACAAATTTTGAACCGTTAAAAATGCACGAATGATTTGTTGTGAATTTTAAGAGGTGTCGAATTCGGAAAGTAGGGTTATAATTGATTTTGGTGGAAAATTCTAGAATTGAGTGGGCCCCACTTGTGGTTGGTGAAGAAATGTGCTGAATTTTATTTCAAATGTGGTGGGTGGCAATAGTAGCGGTAAAGCCATCGTGTAAAGAAAGTCAAGTCCTTTTGCGTCTAACATTTTCCTATAAATAGAGGGCTAAGTTAGAATTGAAAATCACACCGTAAACAAGTTTTCTCTCTTCTCTCTCTATATTATCGAGCGTATTCTTGTGAGTATTTTGAGTATACTTTGAGTATTGTTAGGCGGTGCAAGTTCACTTCAAAGACTATATCGGTGTTTCAACTAAATCTTGTCTTTCGAGGTAAGGGATGTTATTTTCTTCTCAAATGATATTAATTCTTCAATATCATTATCTTTGAAATATTGGTTGGTACTTTTTATCAAATTTGGAACTTTTTCATATCGGAGTTACTATTCATGAGTTACTATTCACGAGTTACTATTCATGAGTTACTTATTCACGATTCTTATTCACGAAGTACTATTAAGAAGAAGCGTGAAGATGTTTTTTGTGGAATTTCTATCTTTGGTGTGTGAGTTACTATTCACGATATCAAGCCTTTATTCACGATATCTGACTATTCACGAATCTGATAAGATTCGTAGAAAAATGAAAATTTTTCTTTTCGTCTAAAATATCTATTCGGATACTAGCTTTGATTGTATCCATGTTTTGATCATTCTTGAATTTTACACCACTATGATTATTTTTGAGGTATTATTGGACATGGATAAAACAAAGTACGAATCCTTAATCCTTAATCCTTGTCATTTTGTTTCCTTTGGATTCGTTCTTTAAAATATTTTTCATCATCCTCGGTCTTAAATGATGATATTATTGAATATCTTTGGCCTGTAGTGCAAAAAGATGAATGATTTCTGAAGAATATCTTTGGCACTGTAGTGCAAAGATGAGCAGTGTTTAAATGAACATGACCGATCGATGAATATCTTTGGCCTTTAGTAGCAAAAGATGAGCAGTGTTGAGATGAACATGATGGATTGATGAATATCTTTGGCCCGTAAGTGCAAAGATGAATATTTGATTTGAGATGAATATTGATTGATGTTACGAGGATAAAATATTGACGATGATTCGTTAAATTCATAGATTATAGTAGATTTCATTCTCTACGTAACTCTTCTATGAATTATTATTTTCGTCATGAATATTGATCCGAAACTTGTTGCTCATTGTATTCTATCGATTTTTCCTGTTGAAGACTAACGATAATTTGTTGTATATTATCTTAGTCATAGTATTCTTTCTTGGGCTAGTTGAGCTCACCCTTTTCTCCTTGTTGTTCCATTTTCTTCTCGGGAGGCGAGAATGTAATGAAGTACTAGTCGTAGGGGTATGGAATGAAGGTTCTAGAGAGAGTTGTTTAGTAGTCCTCACCATTTTTGTAAAATAATGTATCAATAATTATGATGGGGATTTATTTGCGTGTGGATATTGTCTGAAGACAATATTATATTTAAACTCACAATATATATTATCGTATTATCACATGACATTTGTATTATTGAAGTTGTAGTTTGTTTCTTGTACCATGTATTTGGCGACTCGAGAATGGGTGTTGTGTATACCTATTTTGGGGCGTCACGGTTGGTATCGAGCTTAGGGATATGATCTCTGGCGGAGATGGGGAATAAAACTAGGAGGGAGAGCGAGTAAATCCTTTGCTAGTGTGTCCTACCTAAGCTTATTTGTTAGTTGGTCAAGATTCTAGGGATATTATGTGATTGATTTCCTTAATTAACCCTTGTTTTTGATAAAGAATTGAGAATGTCGATTTGAGAATATTAATAGTGGTGTAAATGAGACCGTGGAGATGCCTGCACTTAACAACGAGGAGAACGTGCAACAGGCTGACAATGAACCTCCTGTGAATAACACCACTAAGCGAGATGATGAACGAGGGGATGTTTAGAAGCTTTTTGCGATTCATGCAAAATCGACGAGGAGACTCGTGTTCAAAATACGAGGAGGAGATGATAGCAATTCACGGGTGGTCACGACCAAGCGGTTCAAAGAGTTGGGACCACGAGTGCTGGGAAAGCGAGATCCGATCATCATGGCGGAAACATGGGTCAAGCAAATTACCAAGATATTCGATGTCTTGGGATGCACGAAGAACGAAAGTTCCATTCGCTACTTTTATGTTCCGTGGCGAGGCAAACCATCGGTGGAGAGTCGTGAAGCGTACCCATCCACCGCAGACTCAAAGATGTCTTGGGGGAGACGTTTGAAACTATTTAATGACAAGTACTTCCACGAAAGTATTCGCATCGTATGAAGGAAGTGGAGTTTATTAGACTCGAGGCGAGAATAACATGGCGGTATCCCAAAGACGAGGCGAAGTTCGCGGAGTTATCGAGTTTGCACCTCATTTGGTGGAGAATGAGGAACGATGACGCGGATGTTTCGAGAGGTTTGAAACTCCTAAGATACGTCAAGATATCTCATTTCTCATAAATTTTTTCTCTATTCGGATGTTGTCAACAGGGCTCGGTTGTTAGAGCGAGATAACGAGTACGTTCAACCGAGGGACCATAACCGAGGATCATACCAAAGATAGCGATCATCGAATAACGATAACCGGTGGAGAAAGAAGAATACGGACAAAAGCGGTAACCACTCGGTGGTAATCGTGGCCATGAAAATAGAAGAAGCGAGTTGGGAGGAGATTTTAAAAGAGGAGATTCAACAACGACCATGTGAAGACGTCGGCGCCAAAGTGGCAAATGGTTCAAGGAGGAGAAAGACCATCGATGTCGTATGTTACAAATGCGGAAAGAGGACATATCATTCAAAGCGCCCACAACAGTTTAAGGTATGCTATAATTGTGGAAAGGAAGGACATATCGCTTTCGAGATTATGCGATATCGAAACCAGATCCGGCCCAAATGAATGGTGACTCAAAAGGATGTCCCGAGAAAAGTCAAAGTCAACGATTTTACGGAAGAAGCGTTTGTCGTGACCGGTCAAAATGCGAGAACCCGAACGAAGTTAGCAGGTTAGTTAATTATAAATTCTTGCGAAGTTTATACCTTACTAGAATCTGGGTTTCTACCCATTCTTTTATCTCTCTTGCTTAAGGCTCAACGTTTGAACTTGACTACGGAGAAATTAGACTTTGACCTATTTATGGAGAATCCGTTAGGAGAAACTTTATTACATCTGTTGTTTAGAAATCTTGCTTGATTCAAGTTGGCACTATCACATTACCTGTTAACCTTATTTCTATAGAGATATTTGTTTTTGATGTGATTTTAAGGTTAACTACTCATCACGCCAAATTGATTACTTTCGTAAGGTTGTTAGTTTTCATATTCTTAAGCAACTTTGTTATTCAATTCAAGCAATCAAACCATTGTAATCAAACATTTTCATATCAAGCCATGAAGTCATTCGTTTATTACGGATGTCAAGTTTTCTTAATCCATGTTATGGATTTGAATAAAGACACGTCAGATTTGAATAATATTCTTGTTGTTATTGATTTTTCCCGACGTATTTTTTGAAGAATTTCTTCGCTTACTCCCAAAGTTCGATATTAAATTTTGTATCGACTTTGAACCCAGACAAAACTCATTTCTAAAATCTTATATCGAATGGCTCTATTGAACTTCGGAGTTAAAAATTCAACTATAGAATTTGGTACCGAGCCTTTATCTTACGACTTCCTTTGTGGAATTCACCTAAGCCGGACTCTCTGTAGGGGACGTCATATTCGATGCGATAGTAAAGCGATAGGTGTCATTGTGACGTCTTTATCCAAGGTTGGGATATGAGTCACAGTTGAGAGCAACCTAAGTCGAGAATCGAAATACGTAGCTTTCAGGCTTAGTTGGTTGGTTATTATGAGGATATTCTCGAATCGCTATTCCATTAACGAAATGACTCATAGAGATACAAAATTCAAATGGAGCAAGGAATGTGGGAAGAGCTTGAAGAACTCAAGAGAGACTCATTTCAAAGATATGTTTCGACCATACCATCCCGGAAAAGCGAACATGGTAGGCGGCGTGTTGAGTAGAAGATCGTACAAGCATCTGAGTACAATATTGTCAAAGACTCATTTCAGTATAATATACAAATAATAGAGATGGAGATGAAAACTCTAGGTACCCACGTGATGATTTGAGTGCACGTGATGATATACGAGTATAATCGACTTTAATCGATAAAGTTAAAGTCATTCAAGCTACACACCGGAAGTGATGAATTTGAAGAAGGAGGTGCAAGAAGTTGTTATTTTAAAAGCGAGAATCGATGAGGTGAGGAAAGCTCAAACCTTCGATTTATTAATGCATTTGAAATTCTCGATTGAATAAGGCGTGGCCTATAGACTGCGTTTTACCACCAAGTATGACGCGTGTTCATAACGTTTTTCACGATCGATGTTACATAAATATGTGGACGATTCAAACACGTCATTGAGTTAGAACCGGACGAGATAGCCAAGACTTAACGTACGAGGAGGTACTGTCAAGATTTTGTAGAGGAAAGAACATGACCTATGTCTCGAGGTTATACCATAAGTTAAAGTTTTGTGGAGAAACCATCTTTATTGAGGAAATGACTGGGAGTTGGAAACGAAAATGAAAGCGAGGTATCTTTACCTTTTGAAACACCAGTATATACGCCAATTTCGAGGGACGAAATTTCATAAGGAGGGAGGTTGTAAGACCCCAATTTTTTTAAATAAAAAGGAATTTCCTTTATTTATTATTTTGAAATAGTAAGGGTTGATTTGATTAATGTGGATAGTTAAGGGTTAAATACATAAATATTTCAAAATAAGCAAGTGGTTATAAAATATTCATTGTTGTTTGGGAATATTCGTTTGGTCGTGGAATATTAAATCGCTTTGGGAATATTAAATGCGACGCGCAGACCATGTGTGTGGGCCCCATAACTGAAAAGCGATTGGATGAAGAAAACGACAAATATAAGTTGGTTAAAAATAACGACGTAGTTGTTACTCAATTAAGACTGTTGGAATACCCGGTGGTTAAAATACGAATACGCGTGGGTTGCAAAGAAGATACTACCTGATTGCATAAAGATTGTTGAATTATTGATCCTTACGTAAGAAGGCACTACTCAATAA
Organism: Panax quinquefolius; assembly: GCA_020205615.1. Lineage (NCBI taxonomy): Eukaryota > Viridiplantae > Streptophyta > Magnoliopsida > Apiales > Araliaceae > Panax > Panax quinquefolius. The sequence goes on from CM035153.1 coordinate 24,164,041, forward strand.
TTATTACGGTGAATTTACCGCTCAATAGTTTATTTTATTGATTCAATAATTGTCGCGTTGGTATTTTATATTATTCATTGTTTCAATAATTGTCATCGCATAAAGATTTCCCATTATCGGATCAATAATTCATATTATTTGAATAATATTATTAGATAACATTATTGGCAATGTCTAGAAAGTTCTGTCTAAGGAGAGGTTTGGTCACCTAATCGCGGCGCCAAGAATGAGAGATCCTTATTGAAAGCCCCTCTTTCCGGGAAATACTGGTTGTCATTATAAATGTGATTACGTAATATTATTTGTGAATAATTAATTATTGATTCATATGATAAGGAAATATTTATTTTATATGAATATAAATGATGGATTTATTTATGTGGTTATTAATGAAGAAATTATTGTTGAGGTGTTTTATCGGTATTTTATCGGATTGGAGGTGTTAAAAAATCAAATCGGGGTTTTGAGATATATCATGGGGGTTATAATTTTTAATCCGACCGTTGGATTGTGGTAATTTTTGGATATGTTATACATACATAAGTTGAGTATATGTCCACAAATTTTGAACCGTTAAAATGCACGAATGATTTGTTGTGAATTTTAAGAGGTGTTTAATTCGGAAAGTAGGGTTATAATTAATTTTGGTGGAAAATTCTAGAATTGAGTGGGCCCCACTTGTGGTTGGTGAAGAAATGTGCTGAATTTTATTTTAAATGTGGTGGGTGGCAATAGTAGCGGTAAAGCCATCATCGTGAAGCAGGTCAAAATGCCTTTCAAGGCTAACATTTTCCTATAAATAGAGGGCTAAGTTAGAATTGAAAATCACACCGTAAACAAGTTTTCTCTCTTCTCTCTCTATATTATCGAGCGTATTCTTGTGAGTATTTTGAGTATACTTTGAGTATTGTTAGAGAAGTGCAAGTTCCTTCAAAGACTATATCAAGGTGTTTCAACTAGAAGTCTTATTTTTCGAGGTAAGGGATGTTATTTTCTTCTCAAATGATATTAATTCTTCAATATCATTATCTTTGAAATATTGGTTGGTACTTTTTATCAAATTTGGAACTTTTTCATGTCGGAGTTACTATTCACGAGTTACTATTCACGAGTTACTATTCATGAGTTACTATTCATGAGTTACTATTCACGAGTACTATTCATGAAGCGTGAAGATGTTTTTTGTGGAATTTCTATCTTTGGGTGTCGGAGTTACTATTCACGTATACTTGACTATTCACGATATCAAGACTATTCACGAATCTTAAGACTATTATTCTTAAAAATGAAAATTTTTCTTTTTCGTCTAAAATATCTATTTCGGATACTAGCTTTGATTGTATCCATGTTTTGATCATTCTTGAATTTTACACCACTATGATTATTTTTGAGGTATTATTGGACATGGATAAAACAAAGTACGAATCCTTAATCCTTAATCCTTGTCATTTTGTTTCACCGGATTCGTTTTCTTTAAAATATTTTTCATCATCCTCGATCTTAAATGATGATATTATTGAATATCTTTGGCCCAGTAGTGCAAAAGATGAATGATTTTCGAAGAATATCTTTGGCTCAGTAGTGCAAAGATGAATGATTTCTCAAGAATATCTTTGGCTCCTGTAGTGCAAAGATGAGCAGGTGTTTAAATGAACATACGACCGATCGATGAATATCTTTGGCCTTTAGTGCAAAGATGAAGCAGTGTTGAGATGAACATGACCGATTGATGAATATCTTTGGCACGTAGTGCAAAGATGAATATTTGATTTGAGATGAATATTGATTGATGTTACGAGGATAAAATATTGATGATGAATTTGTTAAATTCATAGATTATAGTAGATTTCATTCTCTACGTAACTCTTCTATGAATTATTATTTCACTGCGAATATTGATCCGAAACTTGTTATCTCATTGTATTCTATCGATTTTTCCTGTTGAAGACTAACGATAATTTGTTGTATATTATCTTAGTCATAGTATTCTTTATTGGGCTAGTTGAGCTCACCCTTTTCCTTGTTGTTCCATTTTCTTCTCGGGAGGCGAGAATGTAGCGAGTACTAATGGGGTATGGAATGAAGGTTCTAGAGAGAGTTGTTTAGTAGTCCTCACCATTTTTTAAAATAATGTATCAATAATTATGATGGGGATTTATTTGCGTGTGGATATTGTCTAGAAGACAATATTATATTTAAACTCACATATATATATATTGTCGTATTTCACATGACATTTGTATTATTGAAGTTGTAGTTTGTTTCTTGTACCATGTATTTGGCGACTCAGAATGGGTGTTGTGCATACCTATTTTGGGGGCGTCACAGTCCACACTATTCTGTTAAATAGTGTAACAATAAAATGTAATGAGGACTTATTCTGAGAGTGGATATTGTCTAGAAGACAATATTTGTTTTAAAACTCACAACTCTCTTGCTGTATATTAAAGATTGTATTTGTATTCTATACCATGTATTTGGCAACTCAGAATAGGTGATGTATACCTATTTTGGGGGCGTCACATTTTCACTTATATATAATTTAAATGTCATATCAAAAATTGATGATATGAACCTCTATACATGGCAAATAAAATGTTTGTGTGTAAAAAAAAAATCTATCTGGCATTTCAATGTTATCAGAGAAAAAGGAAAAATTGAAATAATAAATTATCATTTTAGTTATGGGTGAGCATGGTGCGGTTTGAAGCTCAAACCGCACATGAAACCGCTTAGGTGCGGTTTGACAAATCCAAAATCGCACATGAAATTGTTTGTGATTGGTGTGGTGCGGTTTTGAATCGTGTAGTGCGGTTTCATTTGGTGCGATTTTGGTTCCAAAACCAATTGAAATAACAAACCCAAAAATTTGATTACAAGCTATATACCAACTCCAATTTGATCCACCCTTTTTGTGGCCACAGTTTAATCTGGGCAATAAATTTGGAAGCTTTTCAATGCTTCTTTAAATCTCACAATCACCTCTAAGCTTTAAACCACCAAATTTTCATGTAGAATTTGTTCAGTGTGGTGGCCACAACTAATAGACCTTTGATAAATCTAAGAATTTGCAAATGTATTACGTAGTGAACACAATCATGGAGCTAACTTAGCAAAATAGTTCCAGACATCAACAAATATATGGTTGATTAATACTATATTAGTATATTTGATTTAGGAAATAGCAAGTCACTCTTAATTTGCAAACATAATTGATACTGCTGAATTTTCATTTAACCCTGCAATATCTGTCTTCTAAAATAAAATGAAGAGAATATGTTATAGTAGAAAAATTATATATACTCGTAGCAAAATTGAGAAAACATGATGATTAGTTGGTGCGGTTTCGGTTATATGTGTTCGATTTTGGTTAGTAACCAAACCGAAACCATAAATTTGATTTTTCAACACACCTAATACTGCCACATACGCCTAAATCGTTGGTACGATTTTAATTGGTGCGGTTTATGCGATTTTTGGTGTGGTTTTGATTCCAATTTGGTTTCGGTTCCAATTTAGTTTCTTACTAAACCCTAATTTTAGTAATGCTTAAGGGTAAAAAGGTAATATGTTTAAAATAAATTTTAAAAAACAAAATCCTCCTAATTAATTTCTATGAGAATCATTTGAAAAAATAAATAAATTTCTTAGACATGATGAGAAGAACCCTAAAAACTTATAAATCAACCTCCAATGAATTCGCAGAACGCCTGTGAAAAATTTCCTGTACACTCGTGATTTTCTTTTTAAATAGTGCCAAACCATTCTCCTATAAATAGGATGCTTAGTTTAGAAATGAAAATCACACCAGAAAATTCTTCTTCTATAATGTTGAGCGTATTTCTTTTGAGTTTAAGGAAACTTTGAGTATAGCAAATAGTGCAAGTTTTTGTCAAGAATATCCCCGCTATACCAGTCAGAATTACTCTCATTTTAAGGTAAGGGGTATTATTTATTTCATATTCAGAAGATATATTATTTTTCGTATTTGTAAGAATATTTTTTTCGTTCAATATTCGTAAGGAATATTATTTTCGTTCAATATTCGTAAGGGATATTGTCTTCGTTCAATATTCGTAAGGAATATTATTTTCGTTCAATATTCGTAAGAGATATTATTTTTGTTCAATATTCATAAGAAATAATATTTTTTCTATACTCTATAGTATGTAAGTAATATTATTTCGTTTCATATTCCTAATTCTACACTTATGTTGATAAGTATTGCTTCTATACTCCTTGAAATTAGTATAATATCCTTGAAATTTGCGCTTCACCTAGTATCCTTTCATTGAAATATTTTTTTGAACATTCTTGTTAAATTTTTATCTTTTTATGCCGGAGTACTATTAATGGGCATTATTCATACATACGACACTATTCATACATACGGTACTATTCATACATATAGTACTATTCACAAGTACTATTCGCGGGGTACTATTCACGCTAAAAATTGATTTCTTTTCTATTCAAATTATTTTTGATACATGAATATTATTCTGGAATTTTATTCCACAAAGTAGTTATCATGTTAACAATTTGGACATTCTTGAACTCTGGATAAATTGAATTATAACTCTTTAAAATTTATCATTTATCTTACTTAATTGAATTCTTATATCATTGTCATCATCCTCATGCTTATATTGTGGTGAAAGTCATCATTGGCCCGTAGTACATAGATGGACTGTTGATTGGTATGATTATGACCTGAAATTATGTATCGGTATAATCATGACCTGTAATGTTATAGACAAATGATGTGGTGAAAGTCCACATTGGTCCGTAGTCCATTGATGGACAGTTATTGGCATGATCATGACCACTGGTGATAATAACGAATATCTTTGGCCTGTAGTGTATGGATAATTGGTGGATGTGATACTAACGAATATCCTTGGCCCTTAGTGCATAGATAAGTCGATGATGTGGATTATTTATTGATTTGTGTTACAGAGATAAAATATTGATGATGAACTTTTAAATCATATAAGATAGTAGACATCATGCTCTACTTGACTCTTCTAATGGACTGCTTGTTTCGCTGCAGTTAAACTTATTGTCTATTGTATTCTATCAATTTTTATATTGTTGAAGACTAAGGATAATTTATTCTACATTATCTTAGTCATAATATTCTTTAGTGGGCTAGTTGAGCTCACCCTTTTCTTTCATTGTCCTCTTTAGGAAATGAGAATATAGCTGGGACTAGTCGGGGAATGGAGTGATGGTCTAAATATGGTGGCTATAGTAGTCCTCACTATTCTATGAAATAGTGTGATAATAATTGTAATGAGGACTTCATTTGAGTTTGGATATTATCTACGAGACAATATTTGTGTTAAAATTCTTAGCTTACGTTTGTCGTATTGTGTAAATTAAGTTTGTATTTAAATTATGTACCATATATTTGACGACTCAGAATGGGTTTTGTATACCTATTTTGGGGGCGTCACATTAACAAATTTAGATATCTTTGGTTAATTTCCAACTATTTATGCATTGATTAATTAATTATGATAATTAGCAAAATTATCAAAATAAATTCCAGAAAATTATAGTAATATTTTGTGATGTTAATATACTGTAGAATTTTTTTTGGATACATTTCAAAGTTTTTATAGAATACTTGGTATATTAATCGAGTAATAATGCTTATTATTTAATTCCATTTGTTAATATTTTTGAAATATTAATTGTTAGTACTTGGAATTAAATTACTATGCTGTAATTACATATATACCCATGTTCCTAGTGGGAGTGATTTAGGTTGTACTAATTTAATTAAATTATTCCCTAAATTATATGTCTTGTGCGCTGAAAAATTAAATTTAAATAATTAGATTTATATGGATTGTGATTCCTAAGCTTAACCAAGTCTCCCTTCTATATTTATGTCTCATTATTTTTATGTTAATTTGGTTCATGCGGCAAAGATATCTTATAGACTGTGGTGAACATTGAATATCTCTAATAAATCCTCATATTTAAATCAAAGTAGAAAATAGCTTCAAAACACATTATCGCAGACCTTAACCAAGGAAACAAACTAGACGGAGATAACTATGACGTGTGACACCGGAAAGTCAGGATGGTTTTGGTGGAACAAGAGGTTGAAGAAACCCTGTTGTCCAAAATGGCTAAACCAGATGGTTAAAATGCAAAGGATCCGATCAAGGTTGCTGCCTTCGAAAGTTGGTGCAAAAAAGATTGTATCTCTCGCATAACATGGCTGAGCTGCATGAATAATGACTTTCTGTTTGAGTATGAACAATACACTACTGCACACAATATGTGGGATGTGACGCCCCCAAAATAGGTATACATCACCCATTCTGAGTCGCCAAATACATGGTACAGAAAATAACTACAACTTTATTATTACAATTGTGGTGCAAAATACGACAACGCATACTGTGAGTTTAAATACAAATATTATCTTCTAGATAATATCCACACTCAAATAAAGTCCTCATTACAATTATTGATGCATTATTTTACAAAAATAGTGAGGACTGCTAAAACAACTGTCTAGGACCATTACTCTATACCCCAACTGGTTCTTGCTATGTTCTCGTTTCCTGAGAAGAAAAAGGGCGAGCTCAACTAGCCCAGTAAAGAATATTATGACTAAGATAATATATAACAAATTATCTTTAGTCTTCAACAGGGAAAAATCGATAGAATATAATGTACAACAAGTTTTAGATCAACAATCGCAAGCAGAAACAATAATTCATTAGAAGAGTTAAGAGAGAATGAAATCTACTATCATCTATGAATTTAAAAGTCCTTCATCAATATTTTATCCTCGTAATATCAATCAATATACATCTTGAATCAAATATTCATCTTTTGCACTACGGCCAAAGATATTAATTCAGTATCACCAATGGGTCATGTTCATCTCAATACCTGTTCATCTTTGCACTACGGGCCAAAGATATTCATCAGATAATCATTCATCTTTGCACTACTGGCCAAATATATTCATCAAGTATCACCATTAAGGACTGAGGATGATGAAAAATATTTTAGAGAACAAATCCAGTGAGATAAAAGGATAAAGTTTAGAGATTCGTACTTTAGATAACTCAAGTTTAAAAATACTCCATAATAAACCATAATAGAGTAAAATTCAAGAATAAAGATCAAAAACATGGATACAATCAAAGATAATAACCATAATAGACATCTGGGATAAAGAAGAGAAAATTTCATTTTTTGGTGAATAGTGCCGTATTTGTGAATAGTACTGTATATGGAATAGTGCCGTATATGTGAATAGTAACCCCGACACAAAAAGGTAGAAATTCCACAATCAAACTCATACCAATATTTCGACATAATGATATTGAAGAAAATAATATCATTTAAGAAGAAAATAACATCCCTTACCTCAAAATAACAGTATTTCTGATCAGAATATCGGATGTAAAGCCGAAAGAAACTTGCACTGAATAACAACTCTCAAAGTATCAAAATACTCACAAAAATATGCTCGATAATATAGAGAGAGAAAACTTATGTTTCTGGTGTGATTTTCAATTCTAACCTAAGCGCCTATTTATAGGAAAATACTAGAACACCATAGGAGACTAAAATAATAAAATATTATTATTATTATTTTCTTTTCAATCTTCTACGCCCACCCACCAACTAAGCCAGCCAACTTGGAATAAAAAAAATTCAGCCCACATGTTTTGAAAAACAAAAGTGGGTCCCACCCAATTTTAATAAAAAATATTTAATTTCTGAAACTTCAATAATTCATAAAAAATAGCCTTTTTATCAGAAAAATATGAATTTTATGTCCATTCCATATGAAATTGAATTCTCTACAACTTTACAGAAGAATTTTTTTCCAAATTCCAAACAGAAAATATCCGAAATCGACAAACGGATGATTTTCAATACCTCATAAAATTCATAACAAATCATACATTAATTTTTAACGGTTCAAAATTTGTGGACATATACGAAACTTATATATGTATAACATATCCAAAAATCACAATGATCCAACGGTCGGATTAAAATTATAACTCACGCAATAGAGCTTTAAGAACACTGATTTAATTTTTAATACCTCCATTCCGACAAAAATACTGATAAAACACCTCAACATTAATTCTTTCAATTATATCCACATAAAATAAATATTTCCTTATCATATAAATTAATAAATAATTATTCAGAAATAATATTACAGAATCACAATAATGACAACCAGCTGCTCCTGTGAAAGATGGGGGCTTTCCGATAAGGATTTCTCTCATCTTGGCGTGCAATTAGGTGACCAAACCTCTCCTCGTGAGTAACTTTCTAGACATTTCCAATAGTGCTATCTAATAATATTATTCAAATAATATGAATTATTGATATGATAATGGGGATCATCAGGAAATGACAATTATTGAAACAACAATAATATAAAATATCAACGCAAAGAATTATTGAATCAATAAAATAAAATATCGAATAAAGAATTATCGTAATGCTTATCGAGTAGTGCCTTTTACGTAAGAATCAATAATTCAAAAATATTGTGCAATACCGTGTGCTATCGTGCAACCACGCCAGACATCGTATTTTAACCACCGGGTATTCCAAATAGTTGTTAATTCGTGAATAACTACGTCGTTATTTATAAAAACTCAAACTTGTCATTTTCTTCATTCGATGCTTATTCCAGCATGGGCTCACAATGGTCGCTGCCGCATTTAATATTCGAACGACAACAAGAATATTCCACGACCAAATGAATATTTTAACAACAATGAATATTTTATAACCACTTGCTTATTTTGTAAAATTTGCACATTTCACCCATAACCAAAGCATTATATCAAATTAACTCCTTATTATTTCAAGATAATGAATAGAGAAAATTCAATTTTATTTATAATAAGTTTGGGTCTTACATGGGAGGCTCTCGAAACTAAGTTTGGTGGCACATTGTTGACAAGGATGTAGGAATTAGCCATAAGGTTCGATGGTTACAAAAAGAAAGATAACCACACTATGAAACAACACCTTCAAATCATGGCTAATATGATCTGGGAGTTGAAATCCGGAGGTACTCAATTGTCAAAGGAACAATAGATTTCAGTGGTGGTTCGTTCCCTTCCCGATAATTGGGAATATATGCAGGTCAACATGACTCATAACGAGAATATCAAGACCTTTGATGATATTCGTCGTCACTTGGAGCTCGAGGCTGAGCGCCTTGATGTTGTTAAGACCTCCAGGGCATATGTGGCTGAATCAAACTCTTGTAGAGGGTTTAAGCCTAAGAAATGGAAGAAACCTGCTCATCTTGCTGCGCCTAAAGGGGTTGCGAGTTGGGGTGATGTCAAGCGTAAGAGAGGAAAACAAGGTTATGGTAAAAGGGACAAAACCAAGATGACATGCTACAACTGTGGCAAGGCGGGACACTTCGCTCGTGAGTGCATTGAGCCGAAGAAGGTAATTCCTAGTCCTAATCTATCTATGTGCTTAGTATCAGGTACTCCTTTTGTTGCTCATTCTCTCCATGTGTGGATTGTAGACTCCGGAGCAATGGACCACATAGCTAGAGATCAGAGTGGATACGTGGAATACCGTCGAGTTCTGGCTGGCAGAAAAGTATTCATGGGGAACGATTCTAGTGTGGACATGCTAGGCATTGACATTTACAAACTGAAAATGCGAGGATACTCAACATTAATCCTTTATGATGTACTTTATGAGCTGGATGTCCGACATAATTTATTTTCTGTTTTATCAGTACTTCGTTTAGGCTATTCTATTAGTTTTGAGAATAATTCTGTAATAATTTCGCATGGGACGAATGTTTTTGGACATGGTTTTATGATGAATGGTTTTATGATTTTGGATACTATTGATTCTAACAGTAATAGTAGTGATTATTATTCCTTACTTGTTGAAAATGATCATGATGGTTCAATTCAATGGCATGCTAGATTAGGCCATATTGGACAAGATAGAATGGCCATATTAGCTTCAGCAGGTCTTTTAGGCCCACTCGCTAAGGTCAATCTATCCACATGTGAACATTGTTTGGCAGGGAAATCAACTAGAAAACCATTCGATAAAGCCACTAGGGCATAAACGCCATTGCAAATTATTCACTCAGATATATGTGGCCCTATGAATGTGAAAAAAAGACATGAACGTTCCTATTTTCTCATAATGATAAATGACTATACGCGCTTCAGGTACACTTTCTTGATCTCTCATAAGTCTGAGGCATTAGATTTCTTTAGACGTTATTTTATTGAGGTCGAGAATCAATTATATAAAAGTGTTAACGCACTTTGACCTGACCGAGGCTGCGAGTATCTGTCCGATCAATTTAAAGAACTTTGTGAGGAAAAAGGGATAATCAGGCAACTGACAATCCCTAGAACTCCGCAACAAAATGGTGTGGCGGAGAGGAAGAGCCGAACATTATTAGACATGATTAGGTCTATGATGGTGCAAGAAAATTTACCTATCTCCTATTGGGGTGATGCATTGTTGACTGCGACATATATATTTAATCGTGTGCCTTCAAAATTAATCCAGTCCACCCCATATGAAATGTGGACCCATGTAAAATCGAATCGGGCGTAAATGCGGCCTTGGGATCGATACCACGGCACAACACTTCTCATCAGCATGGGAAGTTGGGCCCGAAGGGTAAGAAGTGTATCTTTGTAAGATATTCTGAACACTCCAAAGGCCATGTGTTTGCAGAAGAGTAGCCTGATGGGACTGTATCTAAGAAAGAGTCACGAAATGCGAATTTCCTTTAGATGGATTTCCCTAACATAGGTGATGTGAGCAATGAGATGAACCTTTATGAGATGGAGGAAGATTTAGGATTCCCAACACTACAAGAAAAATGTATATTTCCTACGAAATTATTTTCCACGAAATTAATTCCATCGGAAATAACTTATTTTCAACGGAAAATTCCGTGGGAAATAACATTCAGTATTAGTCCTCTCTTTTAGGCGAACAGAACTCTCATTTGCCTCATATGCTCGATCTGCTGCAGGAAGAGAGTAAAAGAAATGAAAAAACCTCTCTCAATCTCCTCCGCCTCATCCTCCGCCTCTCTTAATCTCCTTCGCTTCACTACTACCTTTCCCCTCTCTCTCCTCCCACTCATTATTACCCTAGTTTAGAAAAATAGCTCCAATTTCAATTTCTGCAATTTTTGGCGACAACGACGGCGACTTCTGTGACGCCCCCAAAAATAGGTATACATCACCTATTCTGAGTTGCCAAATACATGGTACATAATACAAATATAATCTTAAATATACAACATGAGCTGTGAGTTTTAATACAAATATTGTCTTCTAGACAGTATTAAAACTCAAATTAAGTCCTCAATACATTTATTAACACACTATTTCATAGAATAGTGATGACTACTAATGCTATCGTCTGGACCGTCACTCCGTTTCTCGACTAGTCCCTGCTACGTTCTCATTTCCTGAAGAGAACAATGAAAGTAAAAGGGTGAGCTCAAGTAGCCCAGTAAGAAATATTATGACTAAGATAATGCAGAATAAATTATCATTAGACTTCAACAATGTTAAACTGATAAAATACAATAGACATCAAGTTTAACTGCGGCGGAACAAGCAATCCATTAAAAGAGTCAAGTAGAGAATAAAATCTACTATCTTTTATGATTTAAAAGATTTTTCATCACTTTTATCATTGGACTCAAATTTTAATAAATAATCCACATCATCCCCGCAGACTACGACCAAGGATATTCATTAGTATCACAACCACAAATTATCCATGCACTACGGGCCAAGGATATTCGTGTATTCATCAATGGTCACGATCATGCCAATAATCATCCATCAATGCACTACGGGCCAATGAGGACTTTTTCCACATCATTTGTAACATTACGGCCATGATTATACCGAATAATCCTTGGTCATAATCATACCAAGTTCATCTATGCACCTACAGGCCATGATGACTTTCAACATAATATAAACATGAGAATGATGACAATGATATAAGAATTCAATAAAACAAGTTCAAGAATTAATTTATCCAGGAACCAATAACGTCCAAATTGTCAACATGATACTACTTTGTGGAGTAAAATTCAAGAATGCTCAGAAGAATATTTCCATGAAAAGATACTGGATGAAGTGTAAATATCAAGGATATTCCACTAATTTCATGGAGTATAGAAGTCAAAACTTTAACCAACTGAGTATAATAAAGAATGGAATAACAAAAGAAATCACTAGGTATGAGATAGACCACACAGATAGGTTATTCCAACAGAATAATAAATAACGGATCCAGGTCATGCAGAAACGCACGCATGAGGATGTTCCAATGAGAATAATAAATAATCGGAACTAGGTCATGCAGAACGCATTTGCATGAGGATGTTCCAATGTAATAATAAAGAATGGAATAACAGAAGAATTTCACCAAGTATAGGGTAGACCGCGTATATAGGTTATTCCAACAGAATAAAAAAATAGAATAACAGAAGTTCTCTTAATGAATACGAAAGAAATAATATCCCTTACCTTAAAACAAACTGGATATAGGTGTAGTGAAGTAACAGAATACTTTTCTTCTTTCTCTCTTTAGTTTCTCTCTCTAGAGTTTCAGTGAATTCGTAAGAAATAATGAAGGAATGAGATTCTATTTATAGGAGAATGGACTGAATAGTAACTAATTCCTGAACTGTCCAGATTGATTTACTTTTAAACAGACGGTCTAGATTGGTTTACTATAAAATATTCTAATAAAACAAAATCTTTTAAATAAAATATAATATATTCTATTTATAATCTAATAAAACGAATAACTTTATAAAAGTATTACATTTTTATATAAAAAGATTTTACTATGCAAAAATACTATGCAGCACTATGGATAATAAAATATAATATATTCTATTTATAGTCTAATAAAATGAATAACTTTATAAAATTATTCTATTTTATATAAAAAGATTTTACTATGCAAAACACTACGCATAATAGAATATAATATATTCTATTTATAGTATAATAAAACGAATAACTTTATAAAAGTATTCTGTTTTATATAAAAAGCTTTTCTGTTTTATTACATTAATAATACTAATAAAACAAAACTTCATCATCATTATTATAATTCACACTATTAATCGACTGTGTCGTTCCTGTGAAAGAGGGCTTTCCAATAAGGATTTCTCCCTATTGGCGCACAATTAGGTGACCAAACCTCTCCTTGGCAGAACTTCTAGACATCGTTAATATTGTAAATAATAATATTAATAACTTCGTCATCTCAATTATTGATTAAATAATATATAAAATATCGACAATAATTAAATTAATTAACGCGAGATACTATGCAACAATTACTGCCGCAATAATTGAACAAAACTGAGTGACTTCTCACGTAAGCATCAATAATCAATACCGTGTGCTACTATGCAACCACGCGTATTCCTGTACTTTTAACACCGGGTGTTTCAATAGTTAACGATAAAACTTCCGCCGTTATTTTCATAAAATATTTTTGTCGTTTACTCAATCAGATAATAATTTCATTATGGGGTCCACCAATGATTGTGTCAGTTGCATTTAATATTCCTCGTTAAAACGAATATTCTCCGACCAATCGAATATTATATAACAACTTGCGTACTTTGAAAAATTTATAACTATTACCCACAACTATAATATTATATCAAATTCATTCCATAATATTCAAAAAATGACAATGATAGAAAATTCATCTTTATTCATAAAAGTTGGGGTCTTACAACTTCCTTTGCCTCATTCTCTTCCATTGTTATCTTCTATTACCTGTAGTTAACGGTTAGTATTCAATTTGGCTTTTTTCCCAATTTTACACACATTAACACGCACAATAGCTTGTAATTTTGGTTTCACACACACATGCCCTAATTTTTGAATGTGTATGATATTATATCATGTATATACAATGCACTTGTGGTGTATGAAATAGGATTCGCATTGCCAAGAAATTTTTAAACAGTGGTGTATTGGTTGTGTCAATTAGGTACATGTGAAAAATATTTTTTTTTTGTTTATCAAATTCATCTAAGTATGTCTAGGTGTGAGGATATGCTTGTGGTCTGTTTTATTGCTAATAGAAGGGAGTAAGAAGCTAAATTACTCTCTTTACTCGATGAGATAACCTAAAGTTAGGAAAAAGCAGCAAAGATTAAAACTTTATATATATACATGTGAGGTTCATTACTGTAAATTGTATAGAATAAACCTGACCACATGGTCTTGGTTGAATTGTGTTTTAATTTTTTTATGGTGCGGTTTGTATATGTTTTCAATTGGTGTTGACTTCAATTAGAGATCACGGTTCTGATATGAATCAGCTTATTGAGCACCAACTTCTTCTTCTTCTTCTTCTTCTTCTTTATTTTTTATTTTTTTCTTTTTATTATTACTTGCAGGAGAAATTGCTTCTTATTGGTTTATAGTATAAGAAACTTTATACTACTGATGTACATCTGTTTATGCAATAGTAGTCTGCTTCTCTTCCTGATCTTGATACTTATGTTATAGTAGCCTGCTGTACATTTTGTTTTTTGGTTGGTATTTGGTTGGAATGACGTTCATGTTGATTCCTTGTGGAGTAGCTGAACTAATCGTGTAAGATTTGCTTTGTGAATGCTTATAATTTAATAGGTTATGGTGTTCATCTATTAAAAGTTGTGTCTATCTTATTTGAGCAACTCAATTTCAACTATTTTGGACTCTTTTATAGGAAAATTGAGTTTAGTCTGTGTACTGGAATGTATTTGGAAATGGTATAGATGGAGCTGCTGATTATACTAAGGGTATGGGTATTCTATCTGATTGACAAAGCATTTGGAATTGAGCTCAATGTTCTCTTCTTTGTAATTTGCACTTAAGGAGGTTTGTCTTACTCCTCTGGGTCCTTGTATATTTTTAGTCAATTATTCTAAAATTTGTATATGTTGTTATTTATTTTGTCTATGCAGCCTGTGCATAGCTCAGGCCTCCATAGAATGTACTTATTACTTCATTTTTCTCAAAAACAAATTATTAGTTAGTTTCAGTTATGGCATCAAGAATATCATTTTTATTTTTGGGCCTAGTCTTAAGGCCAATCGTTCAGCTGAAATGTGTGCGTGCCTTGCCAACTACTTCTAGCTTTCATATAAATCAAAACTTCAGTGTATTTAAATTTTACTACTCAAAATCTGAATGAATATGTGCTTATGTATTTGTTATCTTTCTATGTATTTGAAAAGGTAGACAATTAGTACCTTATCTATGATTGTGCAAATTTGTAGTGCTTTAGAAGCTATGCAAAATATTTTTGTTTGAGCAGCTTTGACTCAAGTCTCATTACTTTGACTAAAAAAAGATATTCTTTGGAATTTGAAATTGATTAACCATTTTTTGGTGCAAAACATGTAGTAAAGAAAGATATATGTGGGAGGACCATGCTGTGGTTGTATCTAGGATGATTCCTTATGATTCCATAGTGTTCATGTCGAAAGCTCATGGTCCTATCACTTTTCTTTTGCTAGCTTTAATCATCCTAGAAGTATATTTGTTTCGATAATTGTAAACAAGTAGCTCAAGCACTATATGCCAGTCTGACATAAGCACTATATGCACATTCAGGTGTTGGATATTGTAGGGCATGAATGAATTCGTTTGAAAACTTAAGAAACAAAGAAAACATAATTATTATTTTTTTAATTTTTAAAAGGTTATTTACGACGGAATTTTTCGTGGGAAATATCTTAATTCCGTGGGAAATAACTTATTTCCAACGGAAATTCCATCAAAAATATTCCGTCGAAAATAACTATTTTCGATAGAATTCTCGACGAACTTATTTCTGACGAGTTTTAATACAACTAAATTTTTGACAGAATTTTTCATCGGACTTGGGCTTATTTTGACGGAATAAGCTTAATTACAACGGGAAATTCCGTCGGAATTAAGCTTTTTTCTAGTAGTGCAACTCGTACAGTAGAAGCTGATATTCCTCAGGCTCCTATAGATAGTGGGAGCGACATGCCTTTGACCAGTTTTCTTCCATCGAATGAAGAGTCTCTTGTTCCTCAAATGCGTAGAAATCAAAGAGGTAACATTCCACGTCATCTCTTTGACATTGAGGAGAATGCCTTTGTGGTTGATGCGCAGGACGATAAGGAACCTCGATCTTATCGAGCTGCTCTATCATCTACTATGAAAGATAAGTGGATGATTCCAATGGAAGAAGAAATTGAATCCATGAGGACTAATCAAGTCTGGGACTTGGTTGACCTTCCACCAAGGAGAAAGGCTATTGGGAACAAATGGGTTCTTAAAGTCAAATGGAAGGCGGATGGTTCCATTGAAAGGTACGAAGCTCATCTTGTAGCCAAGGGATAAACCCAGCAAGAGAAAATTGATTACGAGGAAACCTTCTCACCATTTGTGAGGTTTGCCTCAATTCGCCTCATCCTAGCGATTATCGCGCATTTAGATTTGAAGTTATATCAAATGGACGTTAAGAAAGCTTTTCTCAATGGAGATATATTTAGCTAAGGAGATATATATGGATTAACCAGAGGGTTTTGTCAAAGAAGGACAAGAGCGCAAAGTATGCAAGCTCAAACGTTCTATTTATGGTTTAAAACAGGCGTCCAGACGATGGTATCTGAGATTCCATCAAGCCGTCATTAGTGATGGGTTTACGATGATCGAGGAAGACCATTGTGTATGTATCAAATGGTCCAAAGATAAATTTCTTATCTTAACTATGTATGTTGATGAAATCCTTCTAGCTTGGAATAATAAGGAGATGATTGTTGCCACTAAAGGGTGGTTATCCTCTAACTTTGAGATGAAAGACATGGGGGAAGCAACTTATGTTCTTGGAGTTAAGATCTATAGAGATCGCTCAAGAAAGCTTCTTAGTTTGTCTCAAGAGACTTACCTTAAAAAGGTTCTTGAGCAATTATAGATGAACAACTGCAAACCCATAGACACTCCTATCATTAAAGGCGACATCATTGGACCCGAACAATGCCCTATTTCTCCTGAGGAAATTAAGAAGATGTCTCATTATCCGTATACCAATACAATATGAAAGCTAATGCATGTAGTTGTGTGTACTCGGCCTGATATAGCATATGTAGTCGGTTATCTCAGTCGGTATCAGTCAAACCCTGAGATTGCTCATTGGAAGGCAATTAAAAGGATCTTGCGATATTTGAAAGGAACTTTGGACTACATGTTGTGCTATGGAGGACCGAACCTGCGATTGATTGGTTACTCCAATGCCAGTTGGGGAGGTAACTAGGGGATGTGGAAGTCAACCTCAGGATATGCATTCTTGCTATATGGTGGTGCCATCACTTGGTGTAGCAAGAAACAAACTTGCGTTGCTCTTTCTACGATGGAGTTGGAGTTTTTGGCTTGTACGTCAACTGTTCAAGAAGCCATGTGGCTGAGGAGATTCTTCGAGGATCTTGGTGTCCTCTCTCATGCTTCGGATCCTGTGAATATTTGCTGTGATAACACGACGACCCTAGATTACACTAAGGACCCCAAGTATCACGACAAGACGAAGCACATTGACTTAAGGATGAACTATGTGAGATCCCGAATTTTATGAAATGAAAGATTCAATTTTTTTATAATTATTATTTATTTCGTAAATGATTAAATTGATAAAAGGTTAAAGTTAAGGGTGATATGTGAAATTTTTTGCAAAGTATGCAAGTTGTTATAAAATATTCGTTTGGTCGGGGAATATTCTTTTTGTCGTAGTTAGAAAATGACAGAATTATCTTTTTATAAAAATAACGGCAAAAGTGTTACCATTAAAACTGTTGAACTACTCGATAGTAAAAGTACAGTAATACGCGTGGTTGCATAGTAGCACACGATATTGATTATTGATGCTTACGTAAGAAGTAACTCAGTTATTGCTACAGTAATTGCTGCATCATATCTCTCATATTATTGATTCAATTATTGTCACAGTATCATCTGCATAATATGTTATATTATTAAATCAATAATTGAGACGACAAAGTTATTCATATTATTATTTGCAACATTGACAATGTCTAGAAGTTATGTCAAGGAGATGTTTGGTCACCTAATTGCGCGCCAATAAGGAGAAATCCTTATCGAAAAGCCCCCTCTTTCCTGGGAACGACCTGGTTGTTAAATATTGTAAGTTATAATATTAATGATGAATGTTATTAAAAATTAAATTTGAGTTCGGAGTTGAATTTAGAGACGCAGATGTGATATTTGAGTCCGAAAAGATGAAATTAGTAGAAATAGACTATAAATATAAAATTTGTCGGGGTTGACTTTTTGGTTAAAAAAAGTCAATAGTTGACTTTTTCAGAAAAAGTCAAACTTTGAAATTTCAATAATGAAATTGTTGAGAAAAATATTTCCATTGTGTTGGGATTATTAGTGTTAGTGGAAATCGACATTTATTTCGATAATAATTGATGTCTGGAGGTTATATTGACCAATCGGGTAATTAATCGAATAAATGAGCAATTAATTGCTATTAATTCACATGATTATAACTATTTGTTCGCATGTGTGTACTATTGATTCACATTCATGTACTATTAGGGGAGGTGGTGCAAGATTGATAATACTTGCATGACTAAGTTAAAAATGGAGGTATAGATGGAGGTACTATACTGTAATTTATATTTTCATATGATTATAACTATTGATTCACATGATTGAACTATTGATTCACATTATTTACTATTAGGGGAAGTGGTGCAAGTTTGATAATACTTGCAGGACTAAATTAAAAATGAAGAAAAAGAGGAAGGTATTATACTGTAATATTTTGAGCCCCAAAACGTGTAATTATCGAAACTATATTTTCCTATAAATAGAAGCTCATTCTTCCTTCATTTTTCACGAATTCACTAAAGCTATAGAGCAATTATTATAGAGAGAAATTATAAAGAGAAAAAAGAAGAGAAGTCTGCTACCTCACTATTCTAATATCCAGTTTTCTTCTATGGTAAAGGGTATTATTTTTTTCGTATTCATGAAGAGAATTATTTTCTTTCAATACTCGTAAGAGTTGTTATTCCATTCTTTATTATTATGTTGGAATAACCTGTCTATGCGAAGTACCGCATACATGGTGAAATTCTTCTGTTATTCCATTCTTTATTATTCTGTTGGAATAACATGTCTGTGCGGTTTATCGCATGGCTGGTGAATTCTATTGTTATTCTATTCTTTATTATTCTGTTGGAATATCCTGTCTGTGCGGATTACGCATGACCTGGTTCCATTCTTTATTATCATATTTGAATAGCCTGCCTGTGCGATTTATCGCATGCCTGGTGAATTCTGTTGTTATTCCATTCTTTATTATTCTGTTGTAATATCCTTTCTGTGCGGATTACGCATGACTGGTTCCATTCTTTATTATTCTCATTGGAATAACTCGCCTGTCTTGGATCTATCGCGTACACGGTGAATTCATGTTGTTATTCCATTCTTTATTATTCTCATTGGAATATCCCACATCTGCATGGATTACGCATAACCCGGTTCTATTCTTTATTATTCATTTGGGAATAACCGTCTGTAAGGATCTATTGTATGCATGGTGAATTCTTCTGTTATTCCATTCTTTATTATTCTGTTGAAATGATCTGTCTACGTAGATTACCGTATGGCGGGCGAAAATCCATTTGCAGTTTCGTAATTTTTCTGACCCTCCAAAATTCTGGAAATATTTGAAATGATAATTTGTTGAGTTTTCTAGATTGTGTCCAAAAATGGCGATTTTTGGATGTATAGATTAGGAGTTTTGAATTTTATGGGAAAAAACTATTTTAAAAGTAAACCCTTATAACTCCTTGTGGTTAACTCTAAAATTGGTAAATTTTTTATTGGGGGTACATATATGTAACAGGAGTATACCCTGTAAATTTCAGAATTTTTGGACAAAAGTACAATTTATGATAAATGTCTAAATATTCGCGCTTTTATATATGAAAATAGTAAATAAATTTTAAAAATTCTGAGAAAAATATATGTTCAATATGGGACTATATTCTGCTAAATTCCAAAAAAGAAATATTTTTGGGACTGATTTGGTATTTTTCATGAAAATGATCTAGTTATGAGCAAATGAATTAAATATGTTATGTGAAGTAACAAAATTAGAAAATAATATTTTATGGCTTGGGAATCCTATATAGGGTATATGAAGATTTTTGATGAGGGATTTAATCATTGGTGATGAAATCTTATGAGTGTGACATTTTTGAATGATTAAATGCATTATTTGGTAAAGTGTAACCAATTGAAATAATTTATTTATGAGTTTATTAAGTGATTGATAATATTTGGATAAATTTAAAGTCTTTAATATTTATCCTTGTTTTTCGTTTGATTAATGCTTATATCATTGTCATCATCCTCATGCTTATATTTTGATGAAAGTCATCTTTGGCTTACGTGTAAAGATGAACTGTTGATTATTGATTTTACAATTGTATACCTTTGGCTTACGTGCAAAGATGGACTTTTGATTATTGGTTTTATAGTTGTATATCTTTGACTTACGTGCAAAGATGGACTGTTGATTATTGATTTTACAATTGTATATCTTTGGCTTACGTGCATTGGTGGACAGTTATTGGTATGATTATAACCAGGGATTATTCGGTATAATCATGACCATTGTTGAAAACACGAATATCCTTGGCCCGTAGTGCATAGATAATTTGTTGTCGTAATACTAGTGAATATCCTTGGCTGTAGTGCAGGGATGATTCAATGATGTGGATTATTTATTATGCTGACTCTCAGCGATAACATATTGAGAATACAATTTTAATTCGTAGAAGATAGTAGATATCATGCTCTACTTGACTCTTCTATAATACAGTTGTATGTCTTTGGCCTGTAGTGCAAAGATGAATTATTAATGAATATTTTTGGTCGTAGTGCAAAGATGAATTTATTAGTATGATTATGAGCAGGAATTGTGATTTGGTATAACCATGATTTTTGATGTTTCAGGTAAAGATAGGTGATGAAAATTATCTTCGTCCTAGGTGCGAAGAGGAATTTAGAATCACAATTATGATTATGAGTTATTCATATGATTATGGACATGAATTGTTGATAGATGTTACAGGGATAAAATATTATTGGTGGACTTTTAACATAGAGAAGATAATAGATCTGATGGTCTATTTGACTCTTCTAATGGATTGCTCGTTCCGCTGTAACTATGTTTGAAAAGTTTTATCATCTACCATATGTTCTAAATCTCTGATTTATTATTGATGAATGCTATTGATAATTTAATTATCTTTAGTCATGATATTCTTTACTGGGCTAGTTGTGCTCACCCTTTTGCTTCACAATTCCTTTTAGGTAATAAAAGTGTAGCTGGTTCGAGCGGGGTATTAAGAGGATTAGAACGGTGGTCTATAGCTGTTGAGGTTCTCCCTAAATAGTATGGAAATAATTTTATTGAGAACTTTAGATAAGTGTGTCGTATTGTACACGTCATTTGATATTTAATTTTGGTGAATCGAATAGGGTGAGGTGAACCCAACTTTGGAAGGGTGTTTTGCCACTATCATACAAGATGTCTAAAGACATACAATCTCGTGTTATCATAAGACAGGGTTGTGCACATCCACTTGCTGAGTATATCTACGAGCACTACCTATATGATCTTGAAGTTTGGTTGAAATATAATTTTCAATTTCAGACAGTGGAGATAGTTATATGTCAAGAGAAGACTCACCATTGGAATGAACATGATAGTAATCTTCTCATTTTTCTTTGGGGTCTATTGGGTCAATCAAGGATAATTATATGGACATATGATATCTATCATAACCTTGACGCATGGTCTCCCATGTACGAAGGTTTCCTTGAGCACTTCCCAAAGATTTTAATTTTTAAAACAGTTATTGACTGTACTTTTATGTAAAGTGCCATTGTAAGGTTGTGGTCGAGGAACCATGAGAGTTATATACATTTGTATTAAAACTCACAGTTTAACTGTGGTCGTATTTCGCATTGATGGTTCAACGAGTTGTATAAATGAAGTTTGTAAATGATTTTTATAGTGTGATATCTGGCGACTCGAGAATAGGTCGTGTGGACCTATTTTGGGGCGTCACAAATGGTATCGAGCTTAGGATATGGTGTTGGCGAAGATAAGAGTCTAGAACTAGGAGGAGAGGCGAGGTTATACTTCAAGCTAGTGTGTGACTTTACATGTTTGAAATTGTTTACTTGATAAGTTGACAAATTGTGATATGTCAATTAACATTTGTTTTGAAGATATATTCTAGAATTATATCTGAAATACAGGAGATGAGTAAAGGAAAAATCATGATACAGAAGATATAACCAGGAAGGTACAATCCGAAAAGAAAGCTAGGTATTCTCATCTCTTCGAATACCAGGTACGTACGTAAATTTCGAGGGCAAAATTTCATAAGGAGGGGAGATTGTGAGATCCCAAATTTTATGAAATGAAAGTATTCAATTTTCTTATAATTATTATTTATTTCGTAAATGGTTAAATTGATAAAAGGTTAAAGTTAAGGGTGATATGTGAAATTTTTTGCAAAGTATGCAAGTTGTTATAAAATATTCGTTTGGTGGAAATATTCTTTTTGTTCGAAAATATATCAAATGACGGCAAGACAATCATTAGTGGACCCCACAACGGAAGTATTTTCGTAGTTAGAAAACTGACGTAATTATTTTTTATAAAAATAACTTGACGAAAGTGTTACCGTTAAACTGTTGAACTACTCGGTAGTAAAAATACGATGTCTGGCGTGGTCGCGCATAGTGCTGCGATATTGATTATTGATGCTTACGTAAGAAGTAACTCGGTTATACTCAATTATTGCTCGATAATACTTGATCATATATCTCTCATATTATTGATTCAATTATTATTTACGATTATCATCTGCATAATATGTTATATTATTAAATCAATAATTGAGATGACAAAGTTATTCATATTATTATTTGCAATATTGACAATGTCTAGAAATTCTATCAAGGAGAGGTTTGGTCACCTAATTGCGCGCCAATAAGGAGAAATCCTTATCGGAAAGCCCCCTCTTTCCTGGGAACAACCTGGTTGTTAAATATTGTGAGTTATAATATTGATGATGAATGTTATTAAAAATTGAATTTGAGTTCGGAGTTGAATTTAGAGACGCGAACGTGATATTTAAGTCCGAAATGATGAAATTAGTAGAAATAGACTATAAACACAAAATTTGCCGGGGTTGACTTTGGTCGGAAAAAGTCAAACTTTGAAATTTCAAAAATGAAATTGTTGAGAAAAATATTTCCATTGTGTTGGGATTATTAGTGTTAGTGGAAATCGACATTTATTTCGATAATAATTGATGTCTGGAGTTTATATTGACCAATCGGATAATTAATCGAATAAATGAGCAATTAATTGCTATTAATTGACATAATTATAACTATTTGTTCACATGTGTGTACTATTGATTCACATTCATGTACTATTAGGGGAGGTGGTGCAAGATTGATAATACTTGCATGACTAAGTTAAAAATGGAGGTATAGATGGAGGTACTATACTGTAATTTATATTTTCACATGATTATAACTATTGATTCACATGATTGAACTATTGATTCACATCATTTACTATTAAGGGAAGTGGTGCAAGTTTGATAATACTTGCAGGACTAAATTAAAAATAAAGAAAAAGAGGAAGGTATTATACTGTAATATTTTGAGCCCCAAAACGTGCAATTATCGAAACTATATTTTTCTATAAATAGAAGCTCATTCTTCCTTCATTTCTCATGAATTCACTAAAGCTATAGAGCAATTATTATAGAGAGAAATTATAAAAAGAAAGAAGAAGAGAAGTCTGCTACCTCACTATTCCAGTATCCAGTTTTCTTCTAAGGTAAGGGGTATTATTTTTTTCGTATTCATGAAGAGAATTATTTTTTTTCAATACTCATAAGAGTTGTTATTCCATTATTTATTATTATGTTGGAATAACATGTCTATGCGAAGTACCGCATACATGGTGAAATTCTTCTGTTATTCCATTCTTTATTATTACTGTTGGAATAACATGTATGCATCTTGGTTTATCGCATGCACGATGAATTCGTTGTTATTCCATTCTTTATTATTCTGTTGGAATATCCATGTCATCATGCGGATTACGCATGACTCGGGTTCCATTCTTTATTATTATATTGGAATAACTCGCCAGTGTGGTCTATCGCACGCTCGGTGAATTCGTTGTTATTCCATTATTTATTATTCATTTGGAATATCCTTTCGCGTGCGGATTATGCATGGCTTTGGTTCCATTCTTTATTATTCGTTGAAATAACTCACTGCAAGGCCTATCGCACGCCTCGCGTGAATTGGTTAATGTTGTTATTTCATTCTTTATTATTACATTGAATATCTCATTCGTGCATGATTACGTATGACACTGGTTCCATTCTTTATTATTTCATTGGGAATAACTCGTCTGTATGGATTATCGCATGCATGGTTAATTCTTCGTTATTCCATTCTTTATTATTATTGTTGAAATGATCTCGTCTCACGTGGATTACTGGCGTGAGTGCGAAAATCCATTTGCAGTTTCGTAATTTTTCTGACCCTCAAAAATTCTGGAAATATTTGAAATGATAATTTGTTGAGTTTTATAGATTGTGTCCAAAAATGGCGATTTTTGGATGTATAGATTAGGAGTTTTGAATTTTATGGGAAAAAACTATTTTAAAAGTAAATCCTTATAACTCCTTGTGGTTAACTCTAAAATTGGTGAAATTTTTATTGGGAGTACATATATGTAACAGGAGTATACCCTGTAAATTTCGGAATTTTTGGACAAAAGTACAATTTATGATAAATGTCTAAATATTCTGCAGTTTTGGCCATATGAAAAATAGTAAATGAATTTTAAAAATTTCGAGAAAAATATATGTTCAATATGGAACTATATTCTGCTAAATCCCAGAAAAGAAATATTTTTGGGACTGATTTGGTATTTTTCATGAAAATGATCTAGTTATGAGCAAATGAATTAAATATGTTATGTGAAGTAACAAAATTAGAAAATAGGATTTTATGGCTTGAGAATCCTATATAGGGTATATGCAGATTTTTGATAATTTAATCATTGGTGATGAAATCTTATGAGTGTGACATTTTTGAATGATTAAATGCATTATTTGGTAAAGTGTAACCAATTGAAATAAATTGTTTATAAGTTTAAAAAGTGATTAAAATATTGTTATAATATTAATAATATTAGATTATGAGTTTATTAAGTGATTGATAATATTTGGATAAATTTAAAGTCTTTAATATTTATCCTTGTTTTTGTTTGATTAATGCTTATATCATTGTCATCATCCTCATGCTTATATTATGATGAAAGTTATCTTTGGCTTACGTGCAAAGATGCACTGTTGATTATTGATTTTACAATTATATATCTTTGGCTTACGTGCAAAGATGGACGGTTGATTATTGATTTTATAGTTGTATATCTTTGGCTTACGTGTAAAGATGGACTGTTGATTATTGATTTTTCAATTGTATATATTTGGCTTACGTGCATTGATGGACAGTTATTGGTATGATTATAACCAGGGAATATTCGGTATATTCATGACCATTGTTGAAAACACGAATATCCTTGGCCCATAAGTGGTGATGATAATTCGTGGTCGTAATCTTAGTGAATATCCTTGGTCAGAAAGTGCGGGGATGATTCAATGATATGGATTATTTATTGTCGAGTCTCAGCGATAACATATTGATAATATAATTTTAATTCGTAGAAGATAATAGATATCATGCTCTACTTGACTCTTCTATAATACAGTTGTATGTCTTTGGCCTGTAGTGCAAAGATGAATTGTTAATGAATATCTTTGGTCGTAGTACAAAGATGATTTTATTATTATGATTATGAGCAGGAATTGTGATTTGGTATAACCATGATTTTTGATGTTTCAGGTGAAGATAGGTGATGAAAATTATCTTTATCCTAGGTGCGAAGAGGAATTTAGAATCACAATTATGATTATGAGTTATTCATATGATTATGGACAGGAATTGTTGATTGATGTTACAGGGATAAAATATTATTGGTGGACTTTTAACATAGAAAAGATAATAGATCTGATGGTCTATTTAACTCTTCTAATGGATTGCTCGTTCCGCTGTAACTATGGTTGAAAAGTTTTATCATCTACCATATGTTCTAAATCTCTGATTTATTATTGATGAATGCTATTGATAATTTAATTATCTTTAGTCATGATATTCTTTATTGGGCTAGTTGTGCTCACCCTTTTGCTTCACAATTTCTTTCAGGTAATAAAAGTGTAGCTGGGTCGAGCGGGGTATTAAGAGGATTAGAACGGTGGTCTATAGCTGTTGAGGTTGTCCCTAAATAGTATGAAAATAATTTTATTGAGAACTTTAGATAAGTGTGTCGTATTGTATACGTCATTTGATATTTAATTTTGGTGAACCGAATAGGGTGAGGTGAACCCAACTTTGGAAGGGTGTTTTGCCATTATCATACAAGATGTCTAATGACATACAACCTCGTGTTATCATAAGACAGGGTTGTGCACATCCACTTGCTGAGTATATCTACGAGCACTACCTATATGATCTTGGAGTTTGGTTGAAATATAATTTTTAATTTTAGACAGTGGAGATAGTTATATGTCAAGAGAAGACTCACCATTGGAATGAACATGATAGTAATCTTCTCGTTTTTCTTTGGGGTTTATTGGGTCAACCAAGGATAATTATGTGGACATATGATATCTATCATAACCTAGACGCATAGCCTCCCATGTACGAAGGTTTCCTTGAGCATTTCCCAAAGATTTTAATTTTTAAAACAGTTATTGACTGTACTTTTATGTAAAGTACCATTGTAAGGTTGTGGTCGAGGAACCATGAGAGTTACATACATTTGTATTAAAACTCACAGTTTAACTATGGTCATATTCTGCACGACAGTTCAACAGTTGTATAAATGAAGTTTGTGATGATTTTTATAGTGTGATATCTAGCGACTCAGAATGGGACGTGTGGACCTATTTTGGGGGCGTCACAAACTTCATCAGAGATATCATAGCAAATAATGCGGTGATATTGGAGTACATTCCCACTGATATTATGGTAGTTGATCTTTTGACAAAGCCAATTCCTAAATATGCTTTTTGTAGGCATGTTAGTTCATTAGAGCTTCGTAGGATTTGATGTACTTTCTATTATTTCCTTGTATATCACTCATTATTTGGCTTTTATGAGAGATATTAATTGTTATTTCAAGATATTTATCATTTATGTGAGATTCATTTGTTTCTACTTGTGTTTTGTTATTTTAGCGCATATGATAAATTTTAAATGTTCACACAGTTTATTATGCATATTGGATATGCACACACTAAATATATGTCAACAGGTTGATTGGATCACTCACACGAGCAATCACCCTTGGCGCTTTGAAAAGCGAGCAAGGTTGAGACAGTTCATTTATTGGCACTTGGATAGCGAGCACAATGAACATGATGTCGCCTTGGCATGAGACAATATGAGGTTAACTTGGATTAACCAAATATAGTATGCCCCACCATCTATATTAACTTGTACTAATAGCCGGATACAAAATTTGAGGTTTAGCGCTTGGAAAGCGAGCAATTTGAAAATTTGAGTTAGGCGCTTATGAAGCGACTGAACTAAGATCCGTACGGCATGAAAATAGGACATATGCTCATGTAGATGAGATTGTCTGCCGTGATATGATAACAGGACGCGAAATTTTAGTTTTGGCGCTTGGTAAGTGAGCAATTTGAAATGTTATAAAATCAGTAAAACAAGGCTATATAATAACATGTGAGCGAGTTATATTTGCTCAGCGACCATGTAAAGGAGGTGAGAGACTGAATCCCTATTTCCTCACCGTGTGAGTTATGTAGGATAAGTTTTGTTCCTACATCAAGTGTTCTTTGTGATCTTTGACTATGCTGCAAAGTCATGGATTAATGTTGCTACTTTGGTTTTGATTCCTAAGGTCAAGATTGATGAGACTATAAGGACCGATTCTAGGAAAGCAATTAATTCATTTTTGAGTAGTATTAGGGCAAAGGGAAGATAATTTGATTTCACCTCGTTCTGAACTTATTGTTTACAACTATAGTGCTTTAATAGTGACATAGTAATAAATGAGATATGAAATGGATTTGGGCCCAAAGGTGGTTAAGTAAGGCTCTTTGAGGGATTAGAGATACTTAATCTATTGAAAATTCAAATGTGTTTGGGGTACTCTGAGTTTGTGGATAGTAGCTTCTACGTGAACTAATTGAGTTTGGCGTGAGAGCTCCCGTATTTTTCTTTAAAAGGGTAGATGTCTCTATGTTGACCCTAATAAGTTTGATGTAGAGCTCCCGCATTGCAGGTGAACTCAGTGGTCGCACGGTTCGACAATTAGAGGTTTACATATTTTGGTTTGAGCTGATTTTGGCAGATATGAAGATTACATCGTCCCAATCATGGGCGAGTGGGAGATGTTGGATCTTGGGTATCCAATTGGGGCGCCCATGGAGGGTTTGACCCATTTGGTTTAATTAACTGTTCTCTAATTGACAAGGTTAGTAGAGACGTTCATGATTTTGAACTTGTGTTAACTGATCGTGGGGAGAAAGTTGGAAAGTGGTTTAACCACTTCCGTATTAAATACTCATTCGTCCTCTATCAATCAATTAACATGTGATTCACTCAGTTGGCCAAATACAGAGCATTCCAATTAAAGACCAAACCCAAGAGACATTGTTGGGTTAAAAAGGAACGACATGAGATTTTCCGCATCAAAGATTTAATCACGCTTCAAAAGATATGCCTTTGATTCTCCTGATTATGTGTAAATATGAATAGCATGCGCATAAAATTCCCTACAAGTCAAATATCCGAAAACAAGTAATATTAATCCACAAAGAACTAAAGAAAACACAATTAAACTCAAAAAAAAAAAATTATAATGTGTCAGATATCCGTACAACTCCACCTATAACTTTTGCCTAAGAAAATTTACTATACCCTTATGATATAAATGGATCCGTTTAGGGTGAAGTTGACACCAATTTCACTCTAGTAAGTTCTAGAGCTTATTATTACATTCGTTATAGTAAAAATTGCACCGATAAATTCTATAACTTTTTATTACAATGATAATGCAACATTTTCTATACCAATGTAATGAAAAACCATGTTACCTATATCAGAAGCATCTGATCAGATGAAGAACTCCTTAGTGCTGCACATTAAAAGCCGTCATCATAAAATGTAACCTAGCACTACAATCTAAAGAGTGTAGTGTAACCCATGTAGCTCAGTCACAATTCCACCCACAAACTTATAGCACAGGGCCATCCCTTGAAACAAATGGATTGATTGGAACCCATATAAGGGTCAATATCGAAGGTAACAGAATTGACAGTTGGAAATGGGTTTGACAAAATAAATATTAAAGCATTTTGAGGCTTAATTTATTGTAGGACCCACACTCCAGAAATGTCGGGTCTTTGTACCAATGTGTTCTCCTTCGTGAGGAGTATAACTTGGTATATTTATGTGTTCAAATCCATTAAGAATTGAATGAGAAAATTGACTCTAAAGTTGTAAGACCCCAACTTATTATTAATGAAATTTAATTTTCTCTATTTATTATTTTGAAATAGTAAGGGTTGATTTGATTAATGTGGATAGTTAGGGGTAAAATACGCAAATATTTCAAAATAAGCAAGTGGTTATAAAATATTCATTGTTGTCGGAGAATATTCGTTTGGTGGGGAATATTCGTGTACTATCGGGGAATATTTAAATGCGACTACAAGCAACCATGTGTGGGCCCCATAATAAAAGCGATTGGATGAAGAAAGCGACAAATATAAGTTGTTTAAAAAAATAACAACAGTAGTTATTACAAGCTATTATCTTTGTTAAAATACTCGGTGGTTAAAACACAAGAATATTACCGTGATTGCACCAATTATTGATTCTTACGTGAAGGCACTACTCAATAATGGTTACGATAATTCTTATTCAGAGTATTTTATTGAGTTAATAATTGTTGCGTTGATATTTTATATTCTTTGTTGTTTTGATAATTGTCATTTACACAATATTTTTATTATCGAAGCAATAATTCATATTATCCGAATAATATTATTAGATAACATTATTGGCAATGTCTAGAAAGTTACATCTAAGGAGAGGTTTGGTCACCTAATTGCGGCATGAGTAGGAGAAATTCTTATTGGAAAGCCCCTGCTCTGAGGAACCACTGGTTGTCAATATTGTGATTCTGTAATATTATTTGTGAATAATTAATTATTGATTCATATGATGAGAAAATATTGATTTTATGTGGATATAGATGGAGAAAATTTTAATGTGACAATTGTTGAAATTTGAAATTTTATCTTTTCTAATAAAATAATTCATTTAAATATATTATTATATTTTAATAATATAATAATGGTGATATTTTTACAACGAATGTGGGATATATGAGTATACGAGGAGGAAGAGTATTTTTGTTGCAATAAATGTTTAAAACATATTAAACATGTCGGTGGACCCCATTTATTGGTGAAATTTGATTATAGCTTTGTAAAATCGCCCGTTTGTGGATTTCAGTCAATTTCTCGATTGAATTTGGAAAAACTTTCTTCTGAAAAGTTGTAGAGAATTGAATTTCCTATAAAAACTCATGAGATTCGAATTTTTCGACAAAAGGGCTATTTATTATGAATTATTGAAGTTCGAAGCTCCGAAATAATTGATTTTTAGAAGTTTAAAATAATTTAAATTAGAAAACGTTTTTGATATGTTTTTGGTGGGCTTGGTTGGTTGTTGAAATGAGCTGATTTCAGTTTATAAGAATGTGCGTAGAAAATATTTTATATATTAATATTATATTAAATTTTACGCTTTGGTGTTCTAAGCAATTTCCTATAAATAGGGTGCTTAGGTTAGAATTGAAAAATAACATTTAAATTGAAGTTTTCTCTCTATATTATCGGCGTATTCTTGTGAGTATTTTGAGTATAGTTTGAGTATTGCTATACTGATGCAAGTTCAAGTCATGCTTATATCAGGTGTTTCAAATTTGTAAGATCGATCTTTCGAGGTAAGGGATATTATTTTTATTTTTTTTCGTAATGATATTATTTCTTCAATATCATTATCTTTGAAATATTGATCTGAAGTTTTTATCAAATTTGGAACTTTTGGTGTCTGAGTTTTATTCACGATATCTCAAGACTATTCACGTATCGATAATTATTTACGAATCACGCAAGACTATTCATCGAAAAATGAAAATTTTCCTTTTCGTTCAAAATATCTATTACGGATACTAGCTTTGATTGTATCCATGTTTTGATCATTCTTGAATTTTACACCACTATGATTATTTTTGAGGTATTTTTGGACGTGGATAAAACCAAGTACGAATCCTTAATCCTTAATCCTTGTCATTTTGTTTCTTTGGATTCGCTTTTAAAAATATTTTTCATCATCTTCAACTTTAAATGATGATATTATGGAATATCTTTGGCTCTGTAGTGCAAAGATGAATGATTTTGAAGAATATCTTTGGCCCAGTAGTGCGAAGATGAGCAGTGTTTAGATGAACATGACTAAGTGATGAATATCTTTGGCTTTGTAGTGCAAAAGATGAATATTTGATTCCAGATGTATATTGATTGATGTTTGGGGATAAAAGATGAGCGGTGAACTTTTAAATTCATACATAGAAGATAGTAGTTTGCATTCTCTACTTAACTCTTCTAATGAATTATTATTTCATTGCGAATATTGATTTAAAATTTGTTGTCTATCATTGTATTCTATTAGATTTTTCCTCGTTGAAGACTAACGGTAATTTGTTGTATATTATCTTAGTCATAATATTCTTTTCTTGAGCTAGTTGAGCTCACCCTTTTCCTTTTTGTTCCATTTTCTCGTGGAGGAGAGAATATAGCGAGTACAGTCTGGGGTATGGAATGAAGGTTCTAGAGAGAGTTGTTTAGTAGTCCTCACCATTTTGTAAAATAATGTATCAATAAATATGATGAGGATTTATTTGAGTATAGATATTGTGCAGAAGATAATATTTGTATTTAAACTCTCAGCTTTCTTGTTGTAATAATAAAGTTGTAGTTGTTTTACATACCATGTATTGACAACTCGAGAATGGGTGATGTATACCTATTTTGGGGGCGTCACGGTTGGTATCGAGCTTAGGATATGATCTCTGGCGGAGATCGGGGAATAGAAACCGGGAGGGAGAGATGAGTAAATCCTTCGCTATTGTGTCCTACCTAAGCTTATTTTTTTAGTTGGTCAAGATATAAGGATATTATGTGATATATTGATTTCCTTAATTAACCCTTGTTTTACGCATGCAAGATTTGAGAATGTCGATCGAGAATATTAACAATGGAAATGAGACCGTGGAGACGCTTTGTACTCACCAACGAGGAGAACGTGCAACAGCAGTGGCAATGTTCTCCCGTGAACAACACCACCGAAAGCGAGATGATGAACGAGGAATGTTTAGAAGCTTTTTATAGTTCATGCAAAATCGACGAGGAGACTCGTGTTCAAAATCTGAGGAGGAAATGATAGCAATTCACGGGTTGTCACACCCAAGCGATTCAAAGAGTTGGGACCACTGAATTTAAGGGAAAGCGGATCCGATCATGGCGGAAACATGGGTCAAGCAAATTACCAAGATATTCGATGTCTTGGGATGCACGGAAGAAACGAAGGTTCCATTCGCCACCTTTATGTTCCGTGGCGAAAGGCGTATCATCGGTGGGAGTCGTGAAGCGTACTCCATCCAAATGCCGCTTTTCAAAGATGTCTTGGGAGACATTTGAAATTATTTAATGACAAATACTTTCCGAAAGTGTTCGCTATATGAAGGAAGTGGAGTTTATTAGATCGACCGAGAACAACATAGCGGTGTCTCAAAGATGAGGCAAAGTTTGCGAGTTATCCAGTTTGCACCTCATTTGGTGGAGAATGAGGAACGATGACGCGGATGTTTCTTAGAGGTTTGAAACCCAAGATACGTCGATATCTCATTCTCATAAATTTTCTCTCTATTCAGGATGTTGTAAGCAGGCTCAATTATTAGAGCGAGATAACGAGTAGTACTGCCAATCGAGGACCACAACCAGGATCGTACCGGAGATAGCAGTCAATGTAATAATGATAACCAAACGGAGAAAGAAAAGCAGACGGACAAAAATGGTAACCACTCTGGTGGTAATCATGGCCATGAAAATAGAAGAAGCGAAGGGAGGAGATTTTAAAAGAGGAGATTTAACAACGACCATTATGTGAAGGCAGCAGTCTGGCGGCAAAGAATCGGTTCTAAGGGAGGAGAACGACCACCGGTTATATGTTACAAATGCGAAAAGAGGGACATATCACCAAACTTCCCACAACAGTTCAAGGTATGCTATAATTATGGAAAGGAAGGACATATCGCTCGAGATTAGACAAGATGGCGAAATCTAGTTCAATGGGGACGGTGACTCAAAAGATCGTCCCGAGAAAAGGCAAAGTCAACGATTAGGGAAGAGCGTTTGTTGTGGTGGTCAAAATGCAAGGAACCCAAACGAGGTGATCACGGGTAAGCTATTTATAAATTCTTGCGAAGTTTATACCTTACTTGATACCGGTCTTTACCCATTCATTTATCTCTCCTGCTTGTGCTCAACGTTTAAACTTGACTCCGGAGAAAATAGACTTTGACCTATCCGTGGAAACTCCGTTAGGAGAAACTTTCATCACATCCAATTGTTTATAAATCTTGTTTGATTCAAGTTGGCACCATTACTCACCGTTGACCTTATCTCTTTAAAGATACTTGCTTTTGATGTGATTTTAGGGATTGATTGGTTAACTACTCATCATGCCAAAATTGATTATTTTCGTAAGGTTGTTAGTTTTCATATTCCTAACCAACCTTGTTGTGCGGATTCAAGCAACTAAACCATTAAAATCAATCAACGTCATATCTAATCATAAAGCTATTCGTTTATTGAAAAACGGATGTCAAGCTTTCTTAGCCCATGTTATGGATTTGATTAAAGACACGTCAAATTTGAATAATATTCTGTTGTTATTGACTTTCCGACGTATTTCTGAAGAACTTCCGGCCTACCCCCGAGCGTGAAGTCGAATTCTTTATTGATCTTGAACTGGTACAAAGCCCATTTCTAAAACCCCATATCGAATGGCTCCTATTGAACTTCGTGGAGTTAAAGGTTCAACTACGAGGAATTGTTGGACATTGGTTTCATTAAGTCTAGTACAGACATCTCCTTGGGGTGCTCCTATTTTATTTGTAAAGAAGAAAGACGGGAGTATGCGACTTTGTATTGACTATCGGGAATTGAACCATGTCACCATCAAGAATAGGTATCCTCTACCTCGTATTGATGACTTGTTTGACCAAAGAGGGCACAATTTTTTCAAAAATCGATCTTCGATTCGGATATCATCACCAAGATTAAACCGAGGATATTCCAAAGGCGCCGAACTTCGGTATGGGCATTATGAATTCTTAGTCATGTCTTCGGACCGACTAATGCTCCCGCTATGCTTTCATGGATATGATGAACCGAGTATTTAAGGAATATTTGGATCGGTTTGTTGTTGTCTTTATTGATGACATCCTCATATATTCCAAAAGTCGTGAAGATCATGAGCACCATTTGAATTGGTACTCCAAAGGCTTCGTGAAAACAAACTATATGCCAAATTGAAGAAATGCGAGTTTCGGCGAGGAAGTAGCATTTCTTGGGCACGTGGTGTCGAAACATGGAGTATCTGTTGATCCCGTGAAGATTGAAGCAATACAAAGTTGGGAGCAACCGAAGTCGGTGGATCAAGCACGTAGTTTTTGGGCTTAAAATTTGGTTATTATCGGAGATTCGTGGAAGGGTTTTCTCGAATCGCTACTCCATTAACTTCATTAACTTTCGGAAGGATACAAAATTCGTTTGGAGTGAAGAATGCGAGAAGAGTTTCCAAGAGCTTAAGAGGAGACTTATTTGCACTGTTCTAACAATACCATCTGGTTCGGATGGATTTGTTATCTCAAATGATGCTTTCGTGCAAAGGGTTAGGATGTGTTCTCATGCGGCGTGGGAAAGTCATAGCCTATGCCTCGCGACAACTTAAAGAGTATGAGAGGAATTATCCTACTCATGATCTAGAGTTAGCGGTGATCGTTTCGCGCTTAAAGATATGGAGGCACTATCTATATGGGGAGAAAGTGGAGATATATTCGGACCATAAAAGCCTTAAATATTTCTTCACTCAAAAAGAACTCAACACGCTGGCAAATGACGTTGGCTCGAGCTATTGAAAGACTACGACCACACTATTCAATACCATCCCGGAAAATCGAGCGTGGTGGTGACGCGTTGAGTAGAAGATCATATGCGGGGAACAGTGCGATGATGTCAAGTATCGCGTAGAGCCAACTTTAATAGAAAAAGTTAAGGTTGCTCAAGCCACCGACCCGAAATGATGCGTATGAAGAAGAAAGTACAAGAAGGAGCTATTAAGCGAGAATTGATGAAGAAGGAATACTTGAGTCCACTCTAGACTTTGTGTTCCTAACGACTCGATTTGAAGTACAAGATTATGATGGAGGCACACAATACACCATTTGCAATCCATCCTGGAAGTACTAAAATGTATCGTGATCTTGACATACATTTTGGTGGAACAATATGAAGAGAGAGATTGCAAAGTTTATCTCGATGTGTTTAACTTGCTAACGTGTAAAGGCGGAGCATCTAGTACCTAAGGGTCCGTTGCAACCACTTGAGATTCCAAAATGGAAGTGGGAACACATTACCATGGATTTCATTCTGGGTCTTCCTACGGTTTCTCAAGGCATCAATGCTATTTGGGTTATTGTTGATAGATTAACAAAGTCCGCTCATTTTCTTCACCGACACGGAGACTTATTCACTTGAACGTCTTGCTAGTATGTACGTAAATGAGATTGTGAGGTTGCATGGCATGCCGGTATCCATAGTTTGGATCGTGGCCCAAGATTCACTTCAAGATTTTGGGTTAGCTTGCAAAAAGCTATGGCACGCAGATTTGCGATTTAGTTGGCATACCATCCCCAAACAGACGGACAATCGAGAGGACTATTCAAACTCTTGAAGATCTATTAAGACTGTGTGTCCTAGACTTCAAGGGCAGTTGGGATAAGTATTTACCATTGGTGGAATTCTCCTACAACAACAGTTATCAGGCAATTATAGGTGTGGCTCCATTCGAAGCATTATATGGATGAAAATGTCGTTCTCCAATATGTTGGGATGAGGTGGGTGAAGCAACATTGTTGGGACCCGAAAGTTAAGACGTATGACTACGGAAAAGATCCAAATGATTCGACAACGTATACAAACGGCACAAGATCGACAAAAGAGTTATGCGGATCTTCATCGAAAGGACGTGGAATTTAGTGTAGGGGATCATGTATTGTTGTGAGTTGCTCCATGGAAGGGAGTTACAAGATTTGGGAAGAGAGGAAAGCTCAATCCACGATTTATTGGTCCATTTCAAATTCTTGACCGAGTAGGAAATGTAGCCTATAGACTTGCGTTACCTCCGAATATGTCTCGTGTTCATAATGTGTTTCTCATATCTGTACTTCGTAAATATGTGAAAGACCCGAACCACGTTATAGAATTAGAACCGGACGAAATAGCCGAAAACTTAACGTATGAGGAGGTACCTTTCAAGATCTTGGATAGGAAGGAGCATGTCCTACGCGCAAAGGTCATACCACAAGTTAAAGTTTTGTGGAGGAATCATGCTATAGAGGAAATGACCTGGGAATTGGAAACAGAAATGAAAGCGAGGTATCCTCACCTTTTGAAACACCAGTACGCACGTCAATTTTCGAGGACGAAATTTCATAAGGAGGGAGGTTGTAAGACCCCAACTTATTATTAATGAAATTTAATTTTCTATTTATTATTTTGAAATAGTAAGGGTTGATTTGATTAATGTGGATAGTTAGGGTAAAATACGCAAATATTTCAAAATAAGCAAGTGGTTATAAAATATTCATTGTTGTCCGGAGAATATTCGTTTGGTCGTGGAATATTCGTATTTATTCGGGGAATATTAAATACTCTGCCAAGCAACCATGTGTGGGCCCATAACTAAAAAAGCGATTGGATGAAGAAAAGCACAAATATAAGTTGTTTAAAAAAATAACGGCGTAGTTATTCACAGAATTATCTTTGTTAAAATACTGGGTGGTTAAAACACAAGAAGCTTTGCAGTATTGCACCAATTATTGATTCTTACGAAGAAGGCACTACTCAATAATGGTTACGAGAATTCTTGCTCAAGTATTTTATTGAGTTAATAATTGTTGCGTTGATATTTTATATTCTTTGTTGTTTGATAATTGTCATTACACAATATTTTTCATTATCGAAGCAATAATTCATATTATCTGAATAATATTATTAGATAACATTATTGGCAATGTCTAGAAAGTTACATCTAAGGAGAGGTTTGGTCACCTAATCATGCTGGCGTCAAGAAGGAGAAATTCTTATTGGAAAGCCCCCTCTTTCTGAACCGCTTGTCAGTTATCGATATTGTGATTCTCATAATATTATTTGTGAATAATTAATTATTGATTCATATGATGAGGAAAATATTGATTTTATGTGGATATAGATGGAGAAAATTTTTAATGTGACAATTGTTGAAAATTGAAATTTTATCTTTTCGATAAAATAATTCATTTAAATATATTATTATATTTTAATAATATAATAATGGTGATATTTTTACAACGAATGTGAGATATATGAGTATACGAGGAGGAAGAGTATTTTATTGCAATAAATGTTTAAAACATGTTAAACATGTCGGTGGACCCCATTTATCGATTTGAGAAATTTGATTATAGCGTAAAATCGCCCGTTTGTGGATTTCGGTCAATTTTGATTGGAATTTGGAAAACTTTCTTACGCAAAGTTGTAGAGAATTGAATTTCCTATAAAAACTCGCGAGATTCAAATTTTCTGATAAAAGGGCTATTTATTATGAATTATTGAAGTTCAAGTCTCAAATAATTGATTTTGGAAGTTTAAAATAATTTAAATTAGAAAACGTTTTGATATGTTTGGTGGGCTTGGTTGGTTGTTGAAATGAGCTGATTTCAGTTTATAAGAATGTGCGTAGAAAAAATTTTATATATTAATATTATATTAAATTTTCGCTTTTTGGTGTTCTAAGCAATTTCCTATAAATAGGGTGCTTAGGTTAGAATTGAAAATCACACCGAAATTGAAGTTTTCTCTCTATATTATCGAAGTTTATTCTTGTGAGTATTTTGAGTATAGTTTGAGTATTGCTATACTGATGCAAGTTCAAGTCATAGCTTTATATCCGTGTGTTCAAATTAAGAAATCGATCTTTCGAGGTAAGGGATATTTTTATTTTTATTTTCGTAATGATATTATTTCTTCAATATCATTATCTTGAAATATTGATCTGAAGTTTTATCAAATTTGGAACTTTTGGTGTCTGAGTTACTATTCACGATATCTGACTATTCACGATACATATCTGATTATTTATTTACGAATCAAGACTATTCATCGAAAAATGAAAATTTTCCTTTTCGTTCAAAATATCTATTCGGATACTAGCTTTGATTGTATCCATGTTTTGATCATTCTTGAATTTTACACCACTATGATTATTTTTGAGGTATTTTGGACGTGGATAAAACCAAGTACGAATCCTTAATCCTTAATCTTTGTCATTTTGTTTCACTTTGGATTCGTTTTTTAAAAATATTTTTCATCATCTTCAAATTTTAAATGATGATATTATGGAATATCTTTGGCCAGTAGTGCAAAGATGAATGATTTTGAAGAATATCTTTGGCCGTAGTGCAAAGATGAGCAGTGTTTAGATGAACATGATTAATGATGAATATCTTTTGGCCGTAGTGCAAAGATAAATATTTGATTCTAGATGTATATTGATTGATGTTTACAGGATAAAAGATAGACGGTGAACTTTTAAATTCATACATAGAAGATAGTAGTTTGCATTCTCTACTTAACTCTTCTAATGAATTATTATTTCATTGCGAATATTGATTTAAAATTTGTTGTCTATTGTATTCTATTAGATTTTTCTGTTGAAGACTAACGGTAATTTGTTGTATATTATCTTAGTCATAATATTCTTTTCTTGAGCTAGTTGAGCTCACCCTTTTCCTTTTTGTTCCATTTTTCTCAAGAGGCGAGAATATAGCGAGTACGAGTCGGGGTATGGAATGAAGGTTCTAGAGAGAGTTGTTTAGTAGTCCTCACCATTTTTGTAAAATAATGTATCAATAAATGTGATGAGGATTTATTTGAGTATAGATATTATGCAGAAGATAATATTTGTATTTAAACTCACAGCTTTTATTGTTGTAATAATAAAGTTGTAGTTGTTTACATCGTGTATTGACAACTCAGAATGGGTGATGTATACCTATTTTGGGGGCGTCACAAAAGTCACCTACTTGATTGTTGAAAGTTGCAAAAGTCCCACATAAGGCATAGAGGGAAAATTGAAGTCTTTATATATGGGATGATTCTTTCGATGGGAAAGGGCTGAGGACACCCCACTTTTGTGGAAGGGAGAGGACTTAGCTGGCGTGGTTGGTTCAAACCCACACGCGCTGACGTCGCTTCATTTGCCGGGATATATATTTTTTAGACAAAATTTGTTTAATAATTATCGTCGCGATACTACGTCGTTTCGACGACAGTTGTACGCCAACAGTATTATCTCAACTGAATCGCGGACATTTATTCTATAAATATACTATCTGGGCGCGAATTAGGATACATAATTTTTCCCGTTCTCTGTTCTGTTTCCTTCCCGTCCCGTCAATCAGTATATTTTTCCGTTCACGGCAATAAATTTCCGTTCCCGTTCTGCAAGATAGTTTCTGTTCCTTTCTCTGCAAAAGTGTTGCAGTAGATTCCCGTTTCCCGTTTCTGTTTCTGCAAATTCCGTTCTCTGTCAAATAGTGTTGCAGTAAGTTTTTCCCTAGTTTTTCTTCATGCATGCATCATTAATATTCATGTAAGTTCAGTACATAACATATAATTTGGTTCGAAGTGTTCTTAATTTTAAAGTGCTTCTAATTAAGAACTGGAAATTCGTTTTATCTTGGGAAACAATTATTCATTTAATCCTTAGCACCAGTGAGGAAATAAATTTGCTTTAAAAGACTTTGTGAATTCAAAGGACTCGAATTTATAAGGTTTTATTTTATTATATGTTTCTGTTTTCTTAATCATATATATATATATATATATATATATATATATATATATATTTTAAATAATACTATATATTACGGATAACATTGACTAGACCATAACTATTTGTGGGAATGCATCCTATCTTGTTCAAGGAAGGGGTAATGATGAACTACAATGAGCCAGAAGGCGAAGAATAGCCTACCAAACAATGAACCCCAAGAATCATAACCGTTATTGATGGCATCTGAAATCATATAAATCCCTACCACAACCCCGATTATGTTTATAATTAATTAACTGCGTTACAGAGCCATATATATCCAGCGAACATGTTCCAACATAGAAATTAGGAGAACAAGAAAGTAAATGTTCACCACAAATAGGTTTCTCTTTTGTTACCTCTTTTCCCCATTCTGTCTTGCCTGATCTTCATAACGTACCAACCTCAGCCGATAACGTGAATGGCTTCGTTTAAGAGTGATGAAGAATTGGATTCATGGGAAATTCCACCATCCTCCAAGAGAGAGGATCGGATGCATTAACAAACGCTGAAGATTGCCCAAACTTGTTCTCAAGTTTTAGTAAAAGATGAATTAATTAATTCTGCAGTAATGTCGCATTATAAGTTTATTGGGTTGATTATTAAGACAAAATGGCAAGTTGCCTTGTAAGCGAATGCTTACCTTCATATCCTTCTTCTTCTTCAATGGTTTCAAGGGCATGCCTCCTGTGCTTCAGTTTCTTTCTCTTTTCATTCTTTGGTTTAATTTCCCCTGTATTTTCTACACCCACAGCACCACTTTGGCCAACCGTTAAATGTTTTACTAGGGGACTTTATTTTGGTGGAGATGGCTTGAGCAAGCTTGGGGTTTAATTAACATGGAACAGGATCCTAACTTTTAGTTCTTTCAAATTTACACCAGCAAATAATTAACAATTTCAAATATATGATACCACCGGTACTGATTTTAACAATTTCAAATTTAATTGATGATGATGAAAGACTAATAACTAAACCAGCTTCATGAGAAAAATATCACTAACAATTACTTAACATCCAATCTGAAAAGACAAAGTGGTGAATAGTATAAGTATATACACGCATACATATATACTACCTCCATTCTAAATTTAGAAATGCATTATTTTCTTGATCAGTCCATTTTGAAAAAAGAAATATATTTTTATTTTAGTAGTATAAAATCTTTAATTTGTCATTACATTTTTACTATTATTTTTAACATCACTCCACCGCTATACTAATTTTAGGTAATATTAAAGTTACAGTCAGAGAAACAAGATTATCCTTCAAAATCATGGCATTTTAAAAATGTATTTAATTCGAATTAGTTTAGAAAAAAGAGTACTAATAAAAAAAATTGGAAACCATCTGCTACTGTGTAGCTGAAATGGTTTTACAATTAAGAACTAGCGGTTACTTTCAAGAACTGCACAACAAATTATAAAATTAACACAACTACTTCAGCCAGGTTTTCATAATTAATTAAGCTGGTATAGCTAGAATTCGTATTGCAGCCATTCTTAATCTTCAAAGCAAGAAGATTTCAAGGGAGCTTGAAGAAGTAGGCTTCAAATTTTCTCCCAAAAATTAAATTAATTGATCACAAAGTAGTATAAAATTTGAATCCTAGCTCAAATCGATCTCTTACACTACACACATCTATATATCTCACTAAATAATTAAAATCCCTCTTATTATAATTAATTACATATTTAGTCTTAATTAATTTCTTCAGGATTTGATTTTCTTCCCATATACAACGTTCACCGGCTTCGTTGTCATGTACAGATGTATAATTGATCGATACCTCCGTTTCTTGGGCCTCAAGCATTCTCCCGTCCGATGACTCTGATCTTTGCTTTGATCAGCAGCATTCTCTGTATGCATGCTTTTCCTTTTGTTCTGCATGTTGGTTTGACCGTTCTTATTCTTGCTATCGTCGTCGTCCTCGTCTTCATCTCCGCTAAGCTGCATGAGCTGCTCAGCCGCTGCCGCCATGTCAGAATCTATTAAGTCCTTGTGGCAGGGCTCAGATACTAATGCTGCATCCGCCATTAATTTGAGTAGAAGCTAGCCAGCTAGCTGCCTCTATGTAAATGTAAATGTTGGGTCTTTTTCTCTCAGCTTTGTGGTTTCGGAGATTTATGAGTTTATATATATATATATATATATATATATATTGAGGTCTATGTGATGCACAAGTTTGTGAGTTCAGAGAAATTGCAGCGTTGGT
This sequence comes from Panax quinquefolius, assembly GCA_020205615.1. NCBI lineage: Eukaryota > Viridiplantae > Streptophyta > Magnoliopsida > Apiales > Araliaceae > Panax > Panax quinquefolius. The sequence goes on from CM035153.1 coordinate 24,206,797, forward strand.
GCAAAGAAGATGGCACGAATATGTTCATAAAGCCTTAATTTCTACTCATTCAGTCCAAAAATAGAGTTTTTTTAACGACTTTGTTTTTAACTTTTCTTTATTAATATTAAGGATTCCGTAAGTACACTTGGACATAATTTTTTTCTAAATTAAAATATATTATAAGTGAAACTATATGAATTATATATAAACCCCATAAAAAATATAAGATAAGAATTACCCCAAGGTCAAGAACTAAACGGCTGTCTTTCCCTCTCTCATATTGAAAGCAAGAGAATAAGAGTATTTATGACAATAAAATGGTAAAAATATGAATAAGCATCAACTATAAGTCTATAAGGAAAAAGAGTAACGTTAGGTTAATACTAAATCATGCGTCTCATATATAATACGTGAGTTATAATTATATTCTTTCGAGTCTCACTTGTAAAATAAAATTATTTGACAAATTATTTATTTATTTATTAAAAGTAATATAAAATTACACTTTATTTTTAAATTATCTTTCATAATTTCATGATCATATTGTTATCATCGGTATTCTCCATGTCTACAAATTATGTAAATTAAAATTATTTTTGTGAAACAAAAAGTATCGATTACTAAATATTACTATAATGGATATATATATATATATATATATATATATATAGTAATATTGATTAACCAATTAAAAAGACGCGTGTAATTTTTTTAGTAAAATTTTGGACCCCACTTGGTACTCGGAGGAAAACTTGTAATTTAATGATTGCTAAGCTAATCAAACTATAATATCATTGACTTTCTTGATGCCTGTCCTTTATCTTCAACCCAAGTTAGTAAGTTACCCAACCGCGTATATGTTGTTTTCCTTTATTAGTTACGGATTATGTCCAACACAAAAAAAAATAAAAATAATAAGGGGATCACTATTTTTATATATATTTTTAATATTTTTATATAATTTTTTTTATATGAAAGTGAAATTTACTGTATACTTATGTGAGAAAAGACTGTATGAAATATTAAAAATATATATAAAAATATTAGTTCCCAAAAATAACAAGAGAAACGGTTAAGACCATAAAATGAACATGACGATTTGAGCTTAATTCATATTCTTTTGATTAAAAGTTCGATTCGAACTTGACTCGATATATATAAATAATTTAAATATGAGTAAATTTTAAAATTCGATAAACTACTCAAGTTTTTTAAATTATAATTTTTTATTGATACTTGAATCATATTCGTTCGTTCGAAAAGTTCAAACTGTCCGGGTTCGATTCTATATCGTGCTTGAGTTGGTAGTTAAATAAGCCTCAATCAAATCTTATTTCAAACTCGATAAATTCTATGAACCAAATATAAAAAATTTAATAATACTCAGCTCAACTCGGTTCATTTATATCTGTTATAGTACTCTCTCCATTAATTGCATAATAATAGTCGTTTAATTTCATGTATATACATTAAAAAAAATCATTTAATACTATCATTTATTACATCCATTCCATAATTATTGACACTTTAAAAGAAAAAATTTGTTCCAATTTACTTGTCATTTATAACTTTATAAGAGAATAAATTATTTATTTTCTTATATCACTCTAATTTTTCTCATTATAAATTTTCTCTCTTGTATTAATAGTTTTCAACTTTTCATAAAGGGGTAGTGATAGAATTTTATACAAATTTTAATTCTTAAATGATAGTATTAAATGACTTTCTTAATTTCATGCATGAAACTAAAATAACTATTATTATGGAATGGAGGTAGTAATAATTAAAATTTGTGTGAAATTTTGTCACTAATTATTTTGAAAAGTTGAAAACTATTAATACAAAGGAAATAATTTTTTAAGACAATAAGAAAAGTATATAAAAAAATAAATAATTTATTCTCTTAAAAATTATACACTACAAATAAATTAAAATAAATTTTATTTAAAAGAAGTTTATTATTATAAAATAGAGGAGTACGTAGTACATCATAAAATAATTGTTTTTATATGCATTGCATTGGGAAACTCTTGACACTTGCATTCTAGAAAACTTTTTATTTACTTCAAATTTAGCAGAATAAAATGGTAGCCGTATTTGTTAAATCCTTCTCGTCGCACTATTTTATTTATTTATTTATTTATTTTTGATATTAATATTACATATAGGGGGAGGAGAGGGGAACTCTCATCCGGACCATGAATCAATCAAACTCAAAGGGACTCAAATGGTCAAGGGAGAGGAGGTTGGGGTCAAGTCAACACTTAAACAACAGATAAGAGGTTGGGTTTGTTAATTATAATTAAAGTCGTAAAATGAGCAAATAGTTTGGGTTCAATTTATACTCACTCGATTAAAAGTTTAATTCAATCTCGATTCGAAATATAAATAGTTCAAATATGAACAAATTTTAAAATTCGATAAATTCATCGAATCTCCTCCAATTGCAATTTTCTATTGATACTCGAATCATATTCGTTCGAAAAAGTTTCAAATCGCTTTGATTCTCGATTAGAGAGATCGCTTTCGATTCGATAATTAAACGAGCCTAAATTAAACCTTATTTTATACTCGTTAAATTTATTAACCAAATCTGAACAACTCAATATTCAGTTCGACTCAGTTCATTTATACTCTTAATTACAACCTTAATTACAATTATTAGATTCACTCATGTATGATGGATCGTTTGCTAATTAATTACATTTTGACGCTTCGTATTTTTTTGTTCAAATTCTTTGAGGATTTGAGGGCAAGAATTCTGGCACACAAAAAAAATGGAACGTCGATGAGCTTATTCCCTTTCGAACCTGAGATTTAAATAATCTCAGTTTAAACCATTAAAAATAAGAGTTAAACAGTAATACACTGATAATATATACACGAGCGGTGTTAAAATTATAACACATCACTAAAACAATGGTAATCTCGTCCCACACACCTAACTATTTTTTTTAATGACGTGTCATAATTATAATATTATTGCAACAATGCTACTATTATATAAAAAAAGGTCACATAATGCTCACATACATACTGTGGATCTCCGCCTGATATGTAGGACCCACAGTATAATGTGTATGGAAAGTGGTTAATATGAAATTTATTTTGGGGTAAGTTGGTTATTTGACCAATAAAATATTGACATGGTATGAGCGTGTATGTGTGTCAAGATTCTCATTAATTAATTAATTAACTTACCAAACAAAAAATAACTTCATACTAACCGAATCTATGTGTATATATGTAAGTATTATGTGATATTTTTTTATGTGATAGTAGTATTATTTTTATAATTGGTCTCAGTCAAAGGTCATTCTTACATATAAGTCTTTTATTTCAATTAAAGAAAGGAATTTAGAATAAAGAAACGTTAGTTGAAAATTTGAAATCGTTTTCATATGGACTTAATAATGACTTGAAAAAGCATTCCATATATGTTGCCAGCGGCATTATTTGTTTCGACTGTTATTTGAACTAGCATGCACGCCCATGCAAGACGGGCTAATTTTTATAATTTGATAAAATAAATTATTATTTTTTTAATTGTTATAAATAAATTTTATATTTATATGTTGAAATAAATTTTTAGATAATTTCATTAAAATGATGAGATAATTATTAAAAAAAAATTTAATCAAAAATCATTGCGAGTATTTTAACTTAACTACAAAGTCTTAGTTTTTTTTTCAATTAGAAAAAATATTTTTAAAAAAAAACAAAATCAAGATTTATGTACTTTATTAGATAGATATTTTTGATACTTTAATTTTTGGTGATGTTTTATTATTTTCAATTAAACAAACAACTAAAAAATTAATTGCATCACTAAACACATGTTATGTTTATCAAATAAGTCTTTACATTTTTTAAAAGAATATATTTTTTAAAAAATATAAGGATAAAGTCGTATTGATTTTATAAAAATAAATTTAAAAATTCTAAAACAATTCGCAAGTTATACTTATTCGATAAGTCTTGTGATCTTATTAAACTCGTGACTAATTATTTAAAAATGCAGTTGACATATATTAATCCATGAATCTTCTTTTTAAGTCAAAGTCAACAAATTAGATTTTTATTTAATTTTTGGATCTCTTTTTTTAATTTCTATTAACATTATTTCACGTAAAGAAATGCAGATAAATATTTATTTTTAATAATTATTTAATGTAAAGATAAATATATTTTGAGCAAAAATAATTGCGTAATAAAGTTAATTATATGTAAAGATAAATAATATAAAATTATTCTAATTTTTTGAAAATTAACTTTGGCATTAAAATTGATATGATATTACAAATATATAAATCTAAAAAAATCTTGTTGAAGTAGATAATGAGTTTTTAATGATAAGTATACTTTAAGTTGAGTTTATTTTCATAAATAACTTTTAAAAAATATTTATTTTCATAAATCTTGTTTTTGTTGATGATTTGAATAACAAGGATTGGGATATATCTGTTGGGATATAGGCCCAAAGGCCCAAATACATTAGAGGTCCAAGGTAAAAATGCTTTGAGGCCTAATAGATGGCCTAAAGACCCACTTGCCACTTATGACTGGATAACCGGGCATCGAAATTGTAATTCGAGGATTCCATTGGGTCGCATCAGCCACGTATACAAGCAATGCAACCAATTCGTAAATGGGACATCTCTGCCGCACGCACAGGGACTTGTCCCATTGTTTCCTGCAACTTGCAAGGTGATGACACGTGTCAGCGCATGTTAACAGCCATAGAAATTTATAAAGAATAATGTTAAAGATAAAAACTATTCTATAAATATTTTCTAAATCGTTGATATTGATATACCCATCTTAAAGATATCGTATTGTGTGAGGCGTCAAGACTACATCAAACAATTTGTTGATCAATATCTTTGAGGTGGAGTATTACACATCGCGAATTTTGTAAAATATTTGTAGAAATAATTCAGATAGATTACATTCTTCTTTTATAAATAAGACCTCTCTTACTATTGTGAGCAGATCATCTGTCCCCATTTTCTCTATCCCTTTGTATCCCTCACTTAAATTTTGACACCTATCCTTTTACTTAACATCAATTAATTTTAAAATTAAATAAGAGATTAAGTGTCAAAATTTAAGTGAGAGAACAGAAAAAATAAAGACAGAAAATCTATTCTCCTTACTATATTGGTAAGATTGTACCCTCTTTATCGCCCATTCACTCACTGTAAGACCCCGAAATTTTTAAATAAAAAGGAATTTCCTTTATTTATTATTTTGAAATAGTAAGGTTGATTTGATTAATGTGGATAGTTAAGGGTTAAATACGCAAATATTTCAAATTAAGCAAGATGGTTATAAAATATTCATTATCGCTTTAATATTCGTTTGGTCGTGGAATATTCGTATTTGTCAAGGGAATATTAAATCGACCAAGCCAGCCCATGTGTATGGCCCCATAACGGAAAAGCGATTGGATGAAAGAAAACGACAAATATAAGTTGTTTTAAATAACTACTGCCAGAAGTTATCTGATTAATCTTTGTTGGAATACCCGGTGGTTAAAACACACTAATACGCCGTTGTTGAACAAGAAGATACCAGATTACACCAATTATTGATTCTTACGTAGACAAGACTACTCAATAATGGTTACATGTAATTCTTCGCTCAAAGATTTTATTGAGTTAATAATTCTTTGCGTTGATATTTTATATTCATTGTTTCAATAATTGTCATTACGCTAAAGATCTTTCATTATCGAAGCTAATAATTCATATTATCCGAATAATATTATTAGATAACATTATCGACAATGCCTCAGAAAGTTCATTCAGGAGAGGTTTGGTCACCTAATCAAGGCCAAGAAGAAGAAATTTTATTGGAAAGTTCTCTTTCTTGAGGCCGCACGCGGTTGTCAATATTGTGATTCTGTAATATTATTTGTGAATAATTATTGATTTATATGATGAGGAAAATATTGATTTTATGTGGATATAGATGGAAAAAATTTTTAAAATGACAATTGTTGAAAATTAATATTTTATCTTTTTCGATAAAATAATTCATTTAAATATATTATTTTAATAATATATTAACGGTGATATTTTTACAACGAATGTGGGATATATGAGTATATGAGGAGGAAGAGTATTTTTGTTGCAATAAATGTTTAAAACATGTTAAACATGCTCATTGGACCCCATTTATCGATTTGAAATTTGATTATACTGTGTAAAATTGCCCGCTTTGTGGATTTGGGCCAATTTTGATTGGAATTTGAAAAACTTTCTTCTGCAAAGTTGTAGAGAATTGAATTTCCTATAAAAACTCGCGAGATTCGAATTTTCTGATGAAAGGCTATTTATTATGAATTATTGAAGTTCAAGTTCAAATAATTGATTTTTGGAAGTTTAAAATATTTAAAATTAGAAAAACGTTTTTTCTTATTTTTTCTAGAAGGTGGCATGTGTTTGATGGCTGAAATCAGATTCTAGACATGTGTAGAAAATAATATAATTATATTATTAATTTATTAAATTTTTCGCTTTTTGGTGTTTCTAAGAATTTCTATAAATAGGGTCTTGGGTTAGAATGAAAATCACACCGTAAATCAAGTTTTTTCTCTATATTATCGAAACGTATTCTTTGAAAGTATTTTGAGTATACTTTGAGAGTATTATTTATACTAAGCAAGTTCAAGTCATATGCTTTATATCCAGGTGTTTCATTTGAAATCTTGATCTTTCGAGGAAGGGATATATATATATTTTTTTGTAATGATATTATTTCTTCAATATCATTATAATTGAAACGTTGATCCAAGTTTTTATCAAATTTGAAACTTTTTTCACGTCGTAAGTTCTTATTCAATAAGCATTATTCATGAGTTACTTATTCACGATTCTTATTCAATGAGTTCTTATTCACGAAGCTTACTATTCACGAAAGATTATTATTACATGAAGCGTGAAGATGTTTTTGTGAAATTTCTATCTTTTGGTGTCGAGATTCTTATTCACGATATACTAAGACTATTCACGATATCAAGACTATTCACGATACTAAGACTATTCAATCGAAAAAATAAAATTTTTTCTTTTGTCAAAATATCTATTCGGATACTAACTACGATCAGATCCATGTTTTGATCATTCTTGAATTTTACACCACTATGATTATTTTTGGCGATTTTTTAGGCGTGGATAAAACCAAAGATTTAATCCTTAATCCTTAATCCTTGTCATTTTGTTTAATTTGGATTCGTTTCTTTAAAAATATTTTTCATCATCCTCGGTCTTAAATGATGATATTATTGAATATCTTTTACCGCAGTGCAGAAAAGATGAATGATTTCTGAAGAATATCTTTCTACCAGTAGTCTGCAAAGATGAGCAGTGTTTAAATGAATACTTAATTAACGTGATGAATATCTTTGGCGCGTAGTCTGAAAGATGAATATTTGATTCGAGATGATATTGATTGATGTTAGCATGAGGATAAAATATTGATGATGACCGTTAAATTCATAGATTATAGTAGATTTCATTCTCTACGAACTCTTCTATGAATTATTATTTCATTGCGAATATTGATCCGAAACTCATTTCTTATCAGATTCTATCGATTTTTTTCCCGTCAAGACTAACGATAATTTGTTGTATATTATCTTAGTTACCATAATATTCTTTACCTTTAGTTGAAATTTCACCCTTTCCTTGTTGTTCCATTTTTCTTCTCGGGAGGCGAGAATGTAGCGAAAGACTTAATCGGATTTATGGAATGAAGGTTACAGAGAGAGTTGTTTAGTAATTCTCACCATTTTGTAAAATAATGAATCAATAATTATGATGGGATTTATTTGAGTATAGATATTATCTGAAGATAATATTATATTTAAACTCATAAGATATATTGTCGTATTTCACACCTACATTTGTATTATCAAGTTGTAGTTTTATTTTCACTACGATTCTATGATTTTTCGAATGGGTGTACATCACCTATTTTAGAAGCGCCACACACTCACATTTCGAAAGTTTTTTCAACCTTATTTTCTAAATGAATTAAGGGGAGTTTTTTATAGTTCATTTAAAGTGATTATTTTAAATATCTAACGATGTGGTTGGTGATCTTTATAGATTGTGTTTGTTACACTAGTAATCTTATATTTCTGATAATTGAATACTCGATAAATTATCAAATGTCCAAAAAAGAGTCCTGCTATATATTGCGAAAAATTTCTACAAAATTTTGATTGCTTGGATATGATTATAAAATTGACCCACTGTATCACATACATCGTAAAAATATTACCAATTAAATTTCAACTGGCTACAGAATAAAAAAGTTTATATAAAAGTCATAATATATCGTTTTCCACTAAAAAATAAATAGTAATATGAGATTACCACATAGTGGTCATCTTGAAATTTTTATTTAGACAAAATTATCCTTATATTTAATACTCCCTCCTATTCGCATTAAAACGACGTTTTAGGAAGTTTTAATTTTATTCATATAAGTCATTGTTTTAATCTCTATATAATATCGCACTATTTTTTCCTAATTTACCCCTCTATTTAATACGCTTAGTAAATGCAATTGTGGAGAGAGAAATAATTAATTAGGACAATGATTGTGGAGAATGAGAAGAATAATTATGGAGAGATAAATAATTAATTAGGGACATAAAAGATATTTTGTGTTATTTCTTAATAGGTGTGCTTAACTATAAAATATCATTTAATCTAAATAGGAGGGAGTAATTGAGATATAAATAGGGTATATATATATATATTTCCCACTCTACTCGACCTCGGTTTACAAATACATGATTGGACTAAATTTTTTTACAATCGACTCATTGAATTGATATTTTTTTTCAAAACGTCACAAAATCCCGTTAAGTATAGTTGACTTTAAACAGAATTGCCAAATAAGATTACACATAAGAGAGAGAAAAATGACGTGACAACTCAATGCACATGTGTAACAAAAAATAAATTTTAAAATCAAACTTAATCCTTTTAATTAAATATAAAGGACAAAAAAAAATAACAAATACAATTAATTAAAAAAAATTAAAACATTTGAAACACAATCAAAAACCTAAAAACACATTCATATATATATATGGATTATTAAACTTCAATCCAAAAAATTTAATCAACCAAGGTCCCAAACAACCATTAACATCCTTTGTTCGTCGAAGTTCTTGCGCAATTTGAAGGTACACCCTCTGTTTATCACCTAAGGTACACTCTCTTCCTCCCTAAAAATACTGCACATTGACAGAAAAAATGGAGCCAAATAAGAGCATCATGAATTATTTCTTGTAATCATTGTCCCTTTCATCGAGCTTTCTCTCTCTTCTCCCTTCTCCCTTCCAATCGAGCTCGGTTTTTACTCTCTTCTTCAATTGCCTTTTTTTCAGATCTGAATTTAGGTTTATTTGGATCTGGGTTGTTGGAGTTTAAGTTTTGATTTTGAATTATTTTGGATTTAGATTTGGATTGGAATTAATTTTGAGAAATTGAATTTTTTGTAATTAATTTTGGATTTGAAAATTTAGAGAAAAAAACTGGATAGTACTTACAATAAGAGGAACAAAGCTTTTAATTATTTTGGTGTTGTTTTTGCTCAAAAATTTTGTAAGAACGGCGTTTGGAGCCAAGTCACCTACAATCATCTGGCTATTGTCATCAAAGGCAAACAAAGAGTTTTGGTTTCCGGCTCCATTCATTTTCCAGCAGCCCAGATCTGATAATAGTTTCATGCACACTGAGAGTTTTTTGTTGGGCAAAGTTGGTCCGTATACTTGGGATGAAGATCAAATCCATGACAATTAGCATCAATTTCATGGAGCATGGTTTACTTTCTGCCGAAAATTCCATTGATTGAAGATAGATCAGATGAATGAAGAGAGAGAAAAGGAGAGAGGAAGTTTATGGATTTTGTGAAATTTAAGTATAATTTTTAATTTATTTGTGTAAGTTTTTAAACTTAGTTAAGTGTAATTTTTAAATGTACAAATTAATTAAAAATAAGTTTTTTTTAATTCCTAATACAGTCATCTTTGGCACATCATATTTTAGTTTAATTGAATAATCTACATATGCGTCCAACATGGTGCCATGCAGACATGCCGTTAATTTTTAACACCATTGGATAGTTTTTAAAATTTTTGTAAAATTTTTTAAGTTCAATGAGTTGATTGTAAAAAAATTCAGTTCAATGATACATTTGTAAACTGAGGTTGAGTAGAGTGAGGATAAACGTATTTAACCCGATATAAATATTCTTATTAGTCACATAATTTATAGGCTTAAATAGGTTTTGTTATCCTAAACTATCTAATATTTTTCACTTTTGTGATTCACTTTTAAATTTTTTTCAATTAGATGATTGAACTATTGATTTTTTTTTCACTTCCATCCAATTGAGTCTGCCACGTCAGAAAATACTGTTGTGGCTTGAACATATGAAAAAATTTACAAATAAAAAATTTGCGTGGAAAATGAAGGGACAAACAAGTCATTTAACATTTTAGCTCTCCTTCCTGAAATTAGAAGTCGACTATATCGATTTGGGAGAACCCAAATTTAGCACACATTTTACGAGAGTGATGGAGCAACACGAGAATACTCGACCAGCCTCGCCTCCACATGATTATTTTGAATTTCTGATCCATATATTTTGGAGAACAACATGTTGAACAGATTAACCAGGAGGATTTACTGCTCTTCATCCTCAAGAGAAGAGCCTAAAGCAGGCCATAAAATGAATTCATTCCAAAGATCTTATGTGACGCCCCCAAAATAGGTATACATCACCCATCTTGAGTCAGCCGCCAAATACATTAGATGTAATACAAATACAAACTTAATTATACAACCATCGCAGTAATATACTGACAATACATAAACCTGGGAGTTTTAATAAGAATTATGTCATCTGCATAATATCCACACTCAAATGAGTCCTCATTATATGTATTGTCACACTATTTAATGTAATATCGAGGACTACTTAATGTTGTCATCCGGACCGTCACTCCTTTTTCCGACTCGTCCAGTTATATTCTCATTTTTCAAGAGAAGCGATTGAAAGAAAGGGTGAATTTCAACTAAATTTCAAAGAAGAAATATTATGACTCAAGATAATGCAGAATAAATTATCATTAGTCTTTAACAATGTTAAACCGATAAAATATAATGACATCAAGTTTAAGCTGCGATTGGAATAATAATCCATTAAAAGTGTCAAGAGAAGCATAATATCTACTATCTTCTATGATTTAAAATGTTTTCATCAATTTTTATCGCTAAGACTAATTTTAATAAATAAACCACATCATCGAATCATTCTCGCATTACTACTGGCCAAGGATATTCATTAAATCATCAATGGTCACGACTATACCTTAATAATCCCTCAGTCATAATCATACCAAAGTTCATCTCCGCATCGTAAGTTAAAAAGATATACAATAATAAAACCAATAATCAACAATCCATCTTCGCACGTAAAGCCCAAATATATACAACTTAGTAATCAACTCGTCCATCTTCGCATACGTAAGTTCAAAAAGATAACTTTCATCACCATATAAACACGAGGGATGATGACAATGATATAAGATTAATCAAACGAAAAAAGGATAATTATTAAAGACTTTAAATTTATCCAAATATTATCAACCACTCATAATCTAATATTATTAGTATTATAACAATATTTTAATCAATTTTAAACTTATAAACAATTTATTTCAATTGTTTACACTTTACCAAATAATGCATTTAATCATTCAAAATATCATACTCATAAGATTTCATCACCAATGATCAAATCCCTTTATAAAAAAATCAGATATACCTTATATAGGATTTCCAAGCCATAAAATCTTATTTTCCAACTTTTGTTATTTCACATAACATATTTAACTCATATGTTCAGAATTAAACTATTTTCATAAAAAATACCGAATCAGTCTCAAAAATATTTCTTTTCTGGGATTTAGCGGAATATAGTCCCATAATGAACATATATTTTCTCTAATTTTAAAATTCATTTACTATTTTTCAAAAATCAATTTCTAATTAATTCCTTAAGAAATTAGCTACCTCAAGTTTAACTCCAGAAATTTCCAAATCTTGGCAGGATCTTACACATGTTAATGTGAGCTTTCAGTTTAAATTTCATGGTCATCGGAGTTATAGAACTCCGGTTATAGCATTTTTCGTCGGAAAAACCTAAATATTGAAATGGTCATAACTTGCTCATTTTAAGTCGGAATGAGCTCATTTTTGGACAGGAGGTACCTTATACCATATACTTTCATGTCCCAAAAGGCCAGAATTTTTCTCACCAATTAAGTGGCCGAAACAGCCCCTTCAAATTTATGGGCAGTAGCCTTTTTTGGAATTAGCAATTTTTGACTCCTTTGCTAAAATCAGTCCACACGAAAATCTACAACACCTTTTCCAGTAATTCCACTTGGATAAGTTATATAACTCATAGATCTAACTCTAGAACTTGACCACACTCAAAAATTCGAAATATAATAGGAGATATGGTCAGTTGAATTTCATGTTCTATTTTTACCAAAATCTGATTTTCAACCCTTTGTGATTTCTAAGAAACTTTTATGTTTTCACATAATAACCAACATAACTCATCATGACAATGCATAATAATTCAATAAAACAAGTTCAAGAATAAATTTTAAAGATTTATAAGTTAATTTATCCTGAACTCAATAATGTCCAAATTGTCAACATGATACTTCTTTGTAGAGTAAAATTCAAGAATGCTCAGAAGAATATTTCTATGAAAAGATACTGGATGAAGCGCAAATATCAAGGATATTCCACTAATTTCATGGAGTATAGAAGCCAAAGCTTTAATCAACTGAGTATAATAACGAATATATGAAACTGCAAATAGATTTTCACCCGTCATGCGGTAATCCACGTATACAGATCATTTCCACAATTTAATAAGGAATGAATACAAAGGATCATTCACCATGCATGTGGTAATCCACATAGACATGTTATTCCAACAAAATAATAAAGAATGAAATAATGTAAGATTCACCATGCATGCGATAGATCATGTGATGTGTTATTCCCAATGTAATAATAAATAATGGAACTCAGTCCCACAGTAAACGCACGACAGGATATTTCGACAGAATAATAAATAACGGAACCGGGTCAGGCAAAATTCGCACCGATAGGATATTCTAACAAAATAATAAAGAATGGAATAATAGAAGAATTTCACCATGTATGCGGTACTTCGCATAAACAGGTTATTCCAACATAATAATAAGGAATGAAATAATAGAAGAATTTCACCATGTATGCAGTACTTCGCATAGATAGGTTATTCCAACATAATAATAAAGAATGAAATAATAGAAGTTCTCTTCATGAATAAGAAAGAAATAATACCCCTTACGGGTACAACAAATAATATCCCTTACCTCAGAAGAAACTGAATACTGGAATAGTAAGGTAGCTGACTTCTTTTCTTCTTTCTCTCTATAATTTCTCTCTCTAGAGTTTCAGTGGATTCGTAAGAAATAATGAAGGAATGAGCTTCTATTTATAGGAGAATGGACTGAATAGTAACTAATTCATGAAAGGTCCAGCTTGATTTACTTTTAAACGGACGGTCCATATTAAAACTTAAAGCAACGGTCCATACTGATTCACTATTAAAATTTTAAACCAACGGTCCATATTGATTCACTATTAAAACTTTAAACCAATGGTCCATACTGATTTACTATTATAATTTCAACCAACGGTCTGAAAAATTAGCACATCTCCTCATGGAATAATATTGTACCCAAAAATAATTTAGACCGAAAAGAAATATATTTTGTTCGGGTGAATAGTATCCCGTGAATAGTAACTCGTGAATATATAGTAACTCGTGAATAGTAACTTGTAAATAGTAACTCATGAATAGTAACTCGTGAATAGTAACTCATAAATAGTAACTCGTGAATAGTAACTCATGAATAGTACTCCGACACAAAAAGTGCCCTGAATACCCGATTGAACAATATAACCTCAAGACATCAACTATTATTGAAATAAATGTCGATTTCTACTAACACAAATAATTCCAACACAATAGAACTATCAAATTTATCTTTAATCAACACGAACTTATTCATCATTAATATTATAACTCACAATATTTAACAACCAGGTTGTTCCCAGGAAAGAGGGGGCTTTCCAATAAGGATTTTTCCTTATTGGCGCATAAATTAGGTGACCAAACCTCTCATCATGATGTAACTTCTAGACATTGTAAATATTGCAATTTAATAATATGAATAACTTTGTCGTCTCAATTATTGATTTAATAATATAACATATTATACAGAAGATACTGTGACAATAATTGAATCAATAAAATGAGAGATATGATGCAACAATTACTGTAGCAATAATTGAATATAACTGAGTGACTTCTTAAATAAGCATCAATAATCGATACCACGTGCTACTATGCAACCACGCATATTTTATCACCGATTATTTTATAACAACTTGCTTACTTTGCAAAATTTTCACATATCACCCTTAACTTTAACCTTTATCAATATAACCATTTACTAAATAGAATAATTTTAAGAAAATTGAATACTTTCATTTCATAAAATTTGGGGTCTCACATCTTAATCAATTCCAATTCCAAAAAAAGGTTTCTCAATACAATACACACAAGTGAAGGTTTTCTTGGACATTCAACAAAAAAATAATTTTGGAAAAACTACACCGAAAATAAATCACTTCTTCAGTGAAAATGAAGATCGAAGCTGTGACGCCCCCAAAATAGGTATACATCACCCATCTTGAGTCGCCAAATACATGGTACAGAATTCAAATATAACTTAATAATACAACTGTCGTGTAAAATACGATAAAACATAGCTGAGAGTTTAAACAAGAATATTGCCTTTTAGACAATATCCACTCTCAAAGGAGTCCTCATTACAATTATTATCACACTATTTAACAGAATAGTGAGGACTACTAATGCTATCATCTGGACCGTCACTCCATTTCCTGACCTCGTCCCAGCTATATTCTCATTTCCTGAAGAGAACAGTGAAAGAAAGGGTGAGCTCAACTAGTCCAATAAGAAATATTATGACTAAGATAATGCAGAATAAATTATCGTTAGCCTTCAACAGTATTAAACTAATACAATATAACAAACATCAAGTTTAACTGCAGCGGAACAAGCAATCCATTAGAAGAGTCAAGTAGAGAATAAAATCTACTATCTTCTAGAATTTTCATCACTTTTATCGTTGAGACTCAGCTTAATAAATAATCCACATCATCAAATCATCCCTGTACTACAGGCCAAGGATATTCTTTAGTATCACGACCACGAATTATCCATGCACTACGGGCCAAAGATAATCGTGTTTTCATCAACGGTCCTGATCATGCCATAAAACAATTCATCTTTGCACCCTTGGCCGAAGAGAATCTATAGCCATAATTATACCAAAAATTATCCATCAATGCACTACGGGCCAATGATGATTTTTTCCACATCATTTGTAACATTACGGTCATGATTATATCGAATAATCCCTGGTCATAATCATACCAAGTCCATCTATGCACTACAGGCCACAGATGACTTTCAACATAATATAAGCATGAGGATGATGACAATGACATAATAATTCAATAAAACAAGTTCAAGAATAAATTTTAAAGATTTATAAAATAATTTATCCAGGAACCAATAACGTCCAAATTGTCAACATGATACTGCTTTGTGGAGTAAAAATTAAAGAATGCTCAGAAGAATATTTCCATGAAAAGAAACTGGATGAAGCGCAAATATCCAGTATATTCTACTAATTTCATGGAGTATAGAAGCCAAAACTTTAACCAACTAAGTATAATAGAATATATGAAACTGCAAATAAATTTTTGCCCGCCATGCAGTAATCCACGTAGACAGATCATTTCTACAAGTTAATAAGGAATGAATACAAAAGATCATTCACCATGCATGCGGTAATCCACACAGACAGGTTACTCCAATAGAGTAATTAAAAATAGAACCATGTCATGCATAATCCAAACAGATAGGATATTCTAACAGAATAATAAAGAATGGAACCAAGTCACGCCGAATCCCGAATGCATGTGATGTTCCAAATGTAATAATAAAGAATAGAACCAGGTCATGCATAATCCGCACAGACAGGATGTTCCAACAAAATAATAAAGAATAGAATAACAACAGAATTCACCAAGCATGCGATATCGCATGCATAAAAGTTATTCCAATGTAATAATAAAGAATGGAATAACATAAGAATTTCACCATGTATGCGGTACTTCGCATAGACAGGTTATTCCAACATAACAATAAAGAATAGAATAACAGCTCTTACAAGTATTGAAAGAAAATGATTCTCTTCATGAATACGAAAGAAATAATACCCCTTACCTTAGAAAGAAGAGTATTCCAATCGGTAGGCAAGGATATTCTTGAAGAAAACTTATATATCGCTTTCTACGCCAAAGCTTCTTAAAACTCTAAAGAAATACGCCAAGATTATAGAAGAAGAATTCTCCAATTTTACGGTGTGTTTTCAATTCTAACCAAGCATCCTATTTATAGGAGAATAAAAAGGATACTATGCAATAAAATATAATATATTCTATTTATATATATATATATATATATATATTATTTAAATTCTAATAAAACAAATTACTTTATAAAAGTATTTCATTTTTTATATAAAAAGATTTTACTATGCAAAACACTATGCAGTGCACTATGTAAATACTACGCATAATAAAATATAATATATTCTATTTATAATCTAATAAAACAAATAACTTTATAAAAGTATTATGTTTTATATAAAAAGATTTTACTATGCAAACATTATGCAGACACTATGCATAATAAAATATAATATATTCTATTTATAATCAAATAAAACAAAACTTTATAAAAAGTATTCTATTTTATATAAAAAGTTTTCTATTTTATTACATTTATAATAATAATAAAACAAAATTCATCACCATTATTATAATTCACACTATTAATCGATCAGGTCGTTCCCAGGAAAGAGGGGGCTTTCCAATAAGGATTTTTCCCTATTGGCGCGCAATTAGGTGACCAAACCTCTCCTTGACAGAACTTCTATACATCGTCAATATTGCAAATAATAATATTAATAACTTTGTCATCTCAATTATTGATTTAATAATATATAAAATATTAACAATAATTGAATCAAATAACGTGAGATACTATGCAGCAATTACTGTAGCAATAATTGAACAAAACTGAGTGACTTCTCACATAAGCATCAATAATCAATACCGTGTGCTACTATGCAACCACGCCAGACATCGTATTACTTTTAACACCGGGTGTTTCAACAGTTAACGGTAAAACTTCTGCCCTTATTTTCATAAAATATTTTTATTATTTTCTCAATCCGACAATAATTCCGTTGTGGGGTCCACCAATGATTGTGTCGTCGTACGAATATTCCCGGACACAAAGAATATTCTCCGACCAATCGAATATAATATAACAACTTGCATTCTTTGCAAAATTTATAAATATTACCCACAACTATAACATTATATCAAATCCACACCATAATACTTAAAAAATATTTTGAGAAAATTAATCTTTATTCACAAAATTTGGGGTCTCACAATCTCCCCTCCTTATGAAATTTTGCCCTCGAAATTTACGTACGTACCTGGTATGCCGAACAGATGAGTACACTTCGTCAGATTCTAACTCTTGATGTATAACCTTTAAGCGTAAAATATGTTCCTTCTTATCCAAGATTTTAACAGGTACCTCTTCATACGTTAAATCTTCCGCTATTTCGTCCGGTTCTAACTCAATAATGTGGTTCGGGTCGTCTACATTTTTACGTAACATCAATACGTGAAAAAATGTTATGAACACGAGACATATTTGGCGGTAAAGCGAGTCTATAAGCCACAGTTCCTACTCGATCGATGTTTTCAAATAGACCAATAAAGTCGAGGGTTGAGATTTTATCTCTTCATCGATTCTTGATACTAGAATAACGCCCTCTTGAACCTTCTTTTTTGTGTTCATCAGCTCCGAGTCTGTAGCTTGAGCGACTTTAACTTTATCGACTAAAGTCGGTTCTAATAATATATTCATTATCTTCACGTAGGTTCGTATATTCGCACTCGTAAACGCATACGATCTTCTACTCAACGCCACCACCTACCACGCTCGCTTTTCCACTATGGTATTGAATGGATACGATCGTAATCTTGAAATTTGAGCCAACGTCTTTGGCGCATGTTACGTTCGTTTTAGTTGAAGAAATATTTAAGGGTTTTAGAAATGGGGTTTTTTCAGATGGGGTCAATACAAAATTCGATTTCACGCCCGGGTAAGTAGGCAAAAGTCTTCGTAAATACGTCAAGAAATTTATTAACAATAGAAATATCATTCAAAGCTCGTGACCCTCATCCAAGACTTGGATAGTACGTCACATTGAAACCTATCAACTTGCCATCGTCATTCACACGCCGCCACGAGAAAGTCCGCTCGCGGTGCATTCCACACAAGGAAGTTAACAACGAAAGGATCGGGGCTCTTTACTTATAGCTTGATATGACAATGATTGACTTTAGTGGTTTGGTTGCTTAAATTTGCATAACAGGTTGGTTAGGAATATGAAAGCTAACAACCTTACAAAAAATATGATGAGTAGTTAACCAATCAATTTCTAAAAATCACATCAAAGACAAGTATTTTCAAAGAGATAAGATCGACAGGTAACATGAAAGTGTCGATTTGAATCAAATAAGATTTATAAACAGTGGAGGTAACGAATGTTTCTCCTAATGAAGTTTCAACCAATAAGTGAAAGTCTAATTTCTCCGAAGTCAAATTTAAACGTTGAACATAACTAGGTGAAATATAAGAGTGGGTAGAACCGATATCTAACAAGGTATAGATTTCGCAAGAGTTTATGATTAACTTACCCGTGATACTTCATTCGGGTTCCTCGACAAACGCTCTCACTTAAACTACCAACTTTGACTTGTCTGAGACATCCTTTGGAATCAGTATCCCACCTTGACTTGACTTCAGTACACGACAAAATTGAGCTAGGTGACCTTCTCTTCCGCAATTGAAACACGCTTTGGATTGTCGCGACTGCTTTGGACGGATGTGTCCTCTTTGTCAAGATTTGAAACATACGACCAGTGGTCGTTCTTCTTCCTTTGAAACGGGTGTTGATGCTGCTGTCTTTCCATCATTATTGAACCTCCTATTCTTGAAATTTCCACTTCTATTATCTTGGCCATGATTACCACCGAAGTGGTTACCATTCTTGGCATGATAATTTCCCCCACGATGGTTATCATTGTTCCGATAGCCGTTGCCACCGGTACGATTATTATCGTATTGTTGGTCGTTGCCTTTTGGTTGTTCTGACTCATTATCGCGCTTCAATAACTGAGCCCTATTCACAACATTTGAATATAAACAAAGTTTGTGAGAAATAAGGTATTGACGTTTATCGGGTTTCAAACCTCGCAAAAACATTCGCATCATTCGCTCCTCATTATCGACCAAATGGGATGCAAACTGGGATAACTCCGTAAACTTAGCCTCGTACTGCGACACGGTCATATTTTGCTCCAGCTTAATAAATTCCACTTCCTTCATGTGACGAATACTTTCAGGAAAGTACTTGTCGTTGAACAATTCTTGAAATTTCTCCCAAGACATCTTGAGTGCATTAGGCTGGGTACGTTTTACAGATTCCCACTAATGATCTGCTTCTTCACGCAACATAAAGGTGGCGAATGGAACTTTTTGCTCCTCTGAGCATTCCAAGACATCAAATATCTTGGTGATCTGCTTAATCCACGTCTCTGCCTTAAGTGGGTCTGGCTTTCCCAAAAACTCTGGTGGTCCCAGCTCCTTGAACTTCGTAGCGGTGACCAACCGTGGGTTGCCATTATTTCCACCTACATTATGAACAGGAGTCTCTCTCGTTTGGTGTTGCATGAATTCTAAAAAGCTCCTAAACGTCATCATCGTCATCATTTGATCGTGTTGTTGTTTCTTTGGAGGATTATCGCCTTCCTATTGTACATTGTCCTGATTATTGATCTGCGGAGACTCAACGGTCTCTTGTGCTCCATTGCTATTTTCAACATTCTCGGATGTTATTTTCAAATACTGCCACAAAACAAGGGTTAATTAACATATCACATATTATCCCTATACTCTGACCGACCAATTAAATACCAAATAAACTTAGGTAGGTCATACTAACGAAGGAATTTCCCGTCTCTCCCCTCCTAGTTCTTGTCTCACATCTCAGCCAGGGATCATATCCCTAAGCTTTGATACCAACTGTGACGCCCCCAAAATAGATCTTGAGTCTCCAAATACATGGTACAGAATTTAAATACAACTTAATAACACAACTGTCGTGTAAAATATAACAAAACATAGCTGAGAGTTTAAACAAGAATATTGTCTTCTAGACAATATCCACTTTCAAAGGAGTCCTCATTACAATTATTATCACACTATTTAACAGAATAGTGAGGACTACTAATGCTATCATCTGGACCGTCACTCCGTTTCTCGACTCGACCCAGCTATATTCTCATTTCCTGAAGAGAACAGTGAAAGAAAGGGTGAGCTCAACTAGCCCAATAAGAAATATCATGGCTAAGATAATGCAGAATAAATTATCGTTAGCCTTCAACAGTGTTAAACTGATACAATATAACAAACATCAAGTTTAACAGCAGCGGAACAAGAAATCCATTAGAAGAGTCAAGTAGAGAATAAAATCTACTATCTTCTATGATTTAAAAGGTTTTTCATCACTTTTATTGCTGAGACTCAGCTTAATAAATAATCCACATCATCAAATCATCCCTGCATTACAGGCCAAGAATATTCTTTAGTATCACGACCACGAATTATCCATGCACTACGGGCCAAAGATAATCGTGTTTTCATCAACGGTCCTGATCATGCCATAAAATAATTCATCTTTGCACCCTTGGCCGAAGAGAATCCATAGCCATAATCATACCAAAAACTGTCCATCAATGCACTACAGGACAATGAGGACTTTTTCGACATCATTTGTAACATTACGGTCATGATTATACCGAATAATCCCTGGTCATAATCATACCAAGTCCATCTATGCACTACAGGCCACAGATGACTTTCAATATAATATAAGCATGAGGATGATGACAATGACATAATAATTCAATAAAACAAGTTCAAGAATAAATTTTAAAGATTTACAAATTAATTTATCCAGGAACCAATAACGTTCAAATTGTCAACATGATACTGCTTTGTGGAGTAAAAATTCAAGAATGCTCAGAAGAATATTTCCATGAAAAGATATTGGATGAAGCGCAAATATCCAGGATATTCTACTAATTTCATGGAGTATAAAAGCTAAAACTTTAACCAACTGAGTATAATAGAATATATGAAACTGCAAATGGATTTTCGCCCACCATGCGGTAATCCACGTAGACAGATCATTTTCACAAGTTAATAAGGAATGAATACAAATGATCATTCACCATGCATGCGGTAATCCACATAGACAGGTTATTCCAATAGAGTAATAAAAAATAGAACCAGGTCATGCATAATCCAAACAGATAGGATATTCTAACAGAATAATAAAGAATGGAACCAAGTCATGCGTAATCCGAACAGACAGGATGTTCCAACAAAATAATAAAGAATGGAACCAGTCACGCCGAATCCGCATGCATGTGATGTTCCAATGTAATAATAAAGAATGGAATAACAATGAATTCACGGGCATGCGATAATCAGCATGTACAAAAGTTATTCCAATGTAATAATAAAGAATGGAATAACATAAGAATTTCACCATGTATGCGGATTTACTTCATGAGACAAAGTTATTCCAACATAACAATAAAGAATAGAATAATGATTTCTTACAAGTATTGAAAGAAAATGATTCTCTTCATGAATACGAAAGAAATAATACCCCTTACCTTAGAAAGAAGAGTATTCCGAATGGCGAGGATATTCTTGAAGAAAACTTATAATCGCTTTTCTACGCCAAAGCTTCTTAAAACTCTAAAGAAATACGCCAAGATTATGAAGAAGAATTCTCTGAATTTCTGGTGTGTTTTCAATTCTAACTAAGCATCCTATTTATAGGAGAATAAAAAGGATACTATGCAATAAAATATAATATATTCTATTTATAATATATATATATATATATATATTATTTAAATTCTAATAAAACAAATTACTTTATAAAAGTATTCTGTTTTATATAAAAAGATTTTACTATGCAAACACTATGCAGCTCTCTATGCAAACACTATGCATAATAAAATATAATATATTCTATTTATAATCTAATAAAACAAATAACTTTATAAAAGTATTATGTTTTATATAAAAAGATTTTACTATGCAAACATTATGCGAAACACTATGCATAATAAAATATAATATATTCTATTTATAATCAAATAAAACAAAACTTTATAAAAAGTATTCTATTTTATATAAAAGTTTTCTATTTTATTACATTTATAATAATAATAAAACAAAATTCATCACCATTATTATAATTCACACTATTAATCGATCGGTCATTCCAGGAAAGAGGGGCTTTCAATAAGGATTTTTCCTATTATGGCGCGCAATTAGGTGACCAAACCTCTCTTTCGATGTAACTTCTATACACATCGTCGATATTGCAAATAATAATATTAATAACTTCATCTATCTCAATTATTGATTTAATAATATATAAAATATTAACAATAATTGAATCAAATAACGTGAGATACTATGCAGCAAATCATCAGTAGCAATAATTGAACAAAACCGAGTGACTTCTCACATAAGCATCAATAATCAATAATACCAGTGCTACTACGCAACCACGCCAGACATCGTATTTTTACTTTTAACAAGGGTGTTTCAACGATTAATTCAGTAAAACTTCCGCCCTTATTTTCATAAAATATTTTATTATTTTCTCAATCCAAACAATAATTCCGTTGTGGGGTCCACTAATGATTGTGTCGTCGCATTTAATATTCCGGACAAAAAGAATATTCTCCCACCAATCGAATATAATATAACAACTTGCATTCTTTTGCAAAATTTATAAATATTACCCACAACTATAACATTATATCAAATCCACACCATAATACTTAAAAAATATTTTGAGAAAATTAATCTTTATTCACAAAATTTGGGGTCTCACAGAAACTCAAAATCTGCAAGTTAACAATTTAAACCCAGACCCCAAGCTCAATTTTCTTCAATCCTCAAACCCTAACTTTCAGAAAACCTAAGGTTTACGATTATACACACACACACACACACACACACATATATATATATATATATATATATATATATATATATATATGTATAAGTAGTGGAGAAGTGGCCTAGCCACGCTAGAACTGAGGACGCTACCGAGGGGCAAACCTTTGTGGAGGGAGAGAGACAGACCAACAGATCGGAGATGGAGATCCCACTAGATTATGAGGAATTGTCGACTCCATTGATTTCGGAGATAGAGATCTCACCTGGATGAACATGGTGATCGAATCAAAGAGTGACGAAGTCACTGAGGCCGTCGATGGCGCAGCCGATAAAGTCAAAGAGTGACTCAAGAGGACTGGTTCAGGTTTGATGGTTAGGGTTTTAGAAGAATTAAAAGAATCAACAGAGAGGTTGTTCCATTTGGTACTAGAAGAGAGTAATGGAAGGTGATTTGTTTGATCGATTGAAGAAGATTTGTCTGATCGATTATTTTTTTTGTCGACATATTTAGTCTTGTTTGTTATTTATTATTATAAATTTAATATATTATTAACGACATACTTAAAAATTTATGCTTAATAATTAAATAAATCATGAATTGTTATTTTTTAAACATCTTAAAATTTTAAATACGATTTACTAAGTAATACTAAATTAATTAATTTGATAGTACTTTGATGATTGTTGATAATTTCATTTGACAATAACTATATAAGTGAATTATTCAACTAAAATTAATACAAGAATATTTTAGTAAAAGATTAATATTAAAAAAAAATTACCCAATAATCTTGAATTCATATCAAACACTCATAATAATAATTACCGAAAATCAAATATCTTCTACAAAACAAAAATAACACAGTATGACCATTTTATATTACTAGTAATTATAGACACTTGAAATTTTCTTTTCCTGTTACTAACTATGCAGGAGGGCAAAAACGTCTTTTTCACACTCCAGAGGTAACCCTGGAGGACTACAACATCATTTCCTGACCCCGAAGTTAACCCCGGGAGGTCAAGCCAACCTCAGAGATAACCCTGAGTACATTTAGAGTCAACAACATGACCATCTCAGAGATAATCCTGGGAAAAACCCGCTACAACTGTGCGAAAATCGGAGATAATCCCGGGAGGGGAAAATGGTCATTTTGCTAACTCAACATCACTTTAAATCAAATATACTTATGTCAACTTAAATTGATTCAAAATTGGTCCCACAAGACTCATATCTTAACTTTGGAGCAAAAACTACTCGAAACAGTTCACCGGATTGCCTGACGAGAACCCGGGAAAGCTATTTCGATCATGGGCCCATCTTCCTGTAATCAAAAAGGGCAAATCCCATGTCATTACGTAACTCTCGACAAAAGCAGTCCGAAGAAGGTCACATATACCTCGTTCAGAAGCTCGGATTGAAGTTCTGCAAGTTCGAGCGGACATTACAGTGCGTGAGTGCATGTACTTCGAGACGACGGGACCCGCGAAGCCCGGGCCCACCATGACCAGCCGCAGGTGTAACTGCGGCTGCCGTAGGTACACCTATAGCCATCTGTCTATATATACAAGGCTGGGGTCAGCCATTTGGGAGAGAGAAGAGAGAGAAAATGCGAGGAAGCCCTATCCATTTTGCTCTGTACACACCCATATTGAGTGTTTTCTTTTCTGTTAGCTCACATATAGCTATCATTTTTTCCGGCGGGAGCTGAGTAATTATCCAAATAAAGTCATAGAAATCTACTTTGGCAGCCCACTGTAAGCCTTCTCACATTTTATAAAGCTTTCTTCTCATATTATCACACACTGTTGTACACGTTGAGAGTCGTGTGAGTGTGTTTCGCCTGCACTTGAATCAAGTGGTTTTCATTTCTGTCTGTATATATATACTTATATATATATGTATATATTTTTATACGGACTAACATTATCGAGTTATGCCTCGATTGAGCCTAGACTTCGGTCTGGAGCGTTTATTGGCTTATATATATATATTTATATATAAATTGTTGTCGACTACATCGATGAGCCTGAACTTGATGCGAGTGTTTAATTTCTTTTTATATATATATATATATATAAATTGTGGTCGACTCATCGATGAGCCTGGATTTTACATCCGGTGCATTTAATTGCTTATATATATATATATATATATATATAACTGTTGTCGGACTTGAATATATATATATATATATATATATACTATACTTATATATATATATATATATTTACATTCCTGTCAGGCCTGGAGTTTCCTCCGTGGCTTTTTACAGCTTTCTTTACATTCTGTCCTGCCTGAAGTTCACTTTGTGGCAGTTGATAGCTTTTTATAGCTTTATTTACATTCAAGTCCCACCTGGAGTTTACTTCGTGGCGGATGATAGCATTTATTGCTTTATTTACATTTTTGATCCCCATGGAGTTGCTTCATGGTGGTTAATCATGCACATATATATATATATATATATTCAGCTTTTATATATATATATATATATATATATATATATATATAACTGCTTACTGCTTTCTATATAAATTGCAGTATCATGTGAGCCTAGGAATCATGTGATCATAGATTCAGTCAACTGAATCTAGATTCGGTTCCTGTGATGGATTTTTTCCAGTTGTAAGTAGCTTGTACATTATTTACAGTGTCTGAATTTCCTTGGATGGCTATCATGCCCATAAGGAGTTCGGTACTGCTGTATATTATTTTCTCACAGATGCCTCGCATCTCGAAAATAAAAGCAAATAATCCGAACATTTAGATAATAAAATGAAAGTATCAAAGGCCTCAATTACTATTGAGCACAAGGTTTGAAAAAACTTTTTTTTATAAAACCTCATTGCTATATCTGGTTAAAACTGAATTTTTCTATAAATTCAAACCCTTGTATATAGGTGCGAACGAGGTACAACACTACTTCCAAATAATTGCACATTAATTCACACACACACTGTGACGCCCCCAAAATAGGTCCAATCCACCCAACCAATTCTGAGTCGCCAAATACATGGTACAGAAATGTGCAAAATACGACAACACATATACTGTGAATTTAAATAAAAATATTGTCTTCTAGACAATATCCACACTCAAATAAGTCCTCATTACAATTATTGATACACTATTTTACAAAATAGTGAGAACTACTAAAACAACTATCTTTAACCATCACTCCACACCCCCGACTAGTTCCCGTTATATTCTCGCCTCCTGAGAAGAAAATTGGAACAAAAAGGAAAAGGGTGAGCTCAACTAGCCTAGTAAATAATATTATGACTAAGATAATGTACAACAAATTATCGTTAGTCCTCAACAGGGAAAAATCTGATAGAATACAATAGACAACAAGTTTTAGATCAATAACTACAGCGGAAACAACAATTCATTAGAAGAGTTAAGTAGAGAATGAAATCTACTATCATCTATGAATTTAAAAGTCCATCATCAATATTTTATCCATGTAACATTAATCAATATACATCTTGAATCAAATAGTCATCTTTGCACTACAGGCCAAAGATATTAATCAGTCGGTCATGTTCATCTCAACACATGTTCATCTTTGCACTACGGGCCAAAGATATTCATCAAGAAATCATTCATCTTTGCACTACAGGCCAAAGATATTCAGTTATATCATCATTTAGGACTGTGGATGATGAAAAATATTTTAAAGAAAACGAATCCAGTGAGACAAAAGAACAAATATGAAGGATTCGTACTTTAGACAATCCAAGTTCAAAAATACTCCATAATAAACTATTGTGGAGCAGAATTCAAAAATGAAGATCAAAACATAGATCCAATCAAAGATAGGAACCATAATAGACAATCTTGGACACAGAAAAAAAAATTTAATTTTTCTGTGAATAGTGTCGTATTCGTGAATAGTGTCGTATACGTGAATAGTAACCCCGACACTAAAAGGTAGAAATTTTACAAGAAAAATCATCATGCTTCGTGAATAGTACTCGTGAATAGTAACTCGTGAATAGTAACTCATGAATAGTAACTCATGAATAGTAACTCCGACATGAAAAGATCAGAATTTCACAAGAAAAATCTTACCAATATTCCGGCATAATGATATTGAAAGAAATAATATCATTTAAAAAAAAGATAACATCCCTTACTTCAAAAGAATAGTACATCTGGCTGGAATATCAAATATAACGCTGAAAGGAACTTGCACCGTATAGCAACACTCAAAGTATCAAAATACTCACAAGAATACGCTCGATAATATATACAGAGAAAACTTCAGTTTCTTGTGTGATTTTCAATTCTAACCTAAGCACCCTATTTATAGGAAAATGCTTAGAATACCAAAGCAAAAAATTGAATATAATAATATTATTTATAAAACAAATTCCTACGCCCACTTTGAAATCTGAATTCAGTATTTTGCACATGTTAGTGGGGCCCGCCAACATAAAAACATGTTTTAAACAATTTTTATAACAAAATCAATTCAGACCCAATATTTCAGAACATCAATAATTCATAATAAATAGCCCTTTTATCAGAAAAATTCAAATCTTATGTCCATTCTATAGGCTCTACAACTTTGCAGAAGAAAGTTTTTCCAAATTCCAAACAGAAATTGACCGAAATTCACATACGGACGATTTTGCTGGCTATAATCAAATTTCAGTCAAAAATAGGGCCCACCAACACACAAAACATGTGTTAAACATTTTTTGTAACAAAAATACTCTTCCTCCTCATTTATTCATATATCACACATTCATTGTAAAAATATCACCATTATTATATTATTAAAATATAATAATATATTTAAATGAATTATTTTATCAAAAAAGATAAAATATCAATTTTCAACAATTGTCACATTAAAAATTTTCTCCATCTATATCCACATAAAATGAATATTTTCCTTATCATATAAATCAATAATTAATTATTCACAAATAATATTACAGAATCACAATACTGACAACCAGGCCGTTCCTAGGAAAGAGAGGGCTTTCCAATAAGGATTTCTCTTTACTGGCTCTTAATTAGGTGACCAAACTTCTCCTTAGACATAACTTTCTAGACATTGCCAATAATGTTATCTAATAATATTATTCAAATAATATGAATTATTGATCTGATAATGAAAAATATTGTGTAGTGACAATTATTGAAACAACAATAATATAAAATATCAACGTAGCAATTATTGAATCAATAAAATAAAATATTGAACATTAATTACTGTAACAATTATTGAGTAGTGCCTTCTTCACGTAAGAATCAATAATTGGTGCAATACTGGTATCTTCATCTGCAACAACGCGTATTATTGTGTTTTAACCACCGAGTATTACAACAAAGATTAATCTGTGAATAACTACTACTGTTATTTATAAACAACTTATACTTGTCGTTTTCTTCATCCAATCGCTTTTTTAAGTTATGGGGCCCACATTAAAAAAGCGCCGTCGCATTTAATATTCCCCGACAAAGTAAGAATATTCCACGACCAAACTAATATTCCCGACAACAATGAATATTTTATAACCACTTGCTTATTTAAAATATTTGCGCATTTTACCCATAACTAACCACATTAATCAAATCAACCCTTACTATTTCAAAATAATAAATAGTGGAAATTCAATTTCATTAATAATAAGTTGGGGTCTTACAACCTCCCCTCCTTATGAAATTTCGTCCTCGAAATTGACGTACGTACCTGGTGTTTCGAAAAAGGTGAGGATACCTCGCTTTCATTTCCGTTTCCAACTCCCAGGTCATTTTCTCTATAGCATTGTTCCTCCACAAAACTTTGACTTGTGGTATGACCTTTGTGCGTAGGACATGCTCCTTCCTATCTAAGATCTTGACAGGTACCTCTTCGTACGTTAAGTCTTTGGCTATCTCGTCCGGTTCTAACTCAATAACGTGGTTCGGGTCTTTTGTTGGGTAAAATCTAGTTACGTACAACACGCAAGTATACGTGGTCAACAAGTAATACATTGAAAGTAGAGTATCGTTCCCACGAGGAATTATTAATACAAATTACTAAGTACTAACCCTTAATCAAACTAATTTTATTTAAACAATCAATTTAATGTTATAAAGTAAATTACTTAATTAAACTAATTCTAATTACCACTATTTACAAATCAGATTATGGAGATTTAAGATCACAACTTCACTTATTGCTTCATTTAAGTTAACACACTTCTCATCAATTATTCTCTATCCCGAATTGTTAATCAAGAACATGGAAGTAGTATTAACCACCTCTCGATGCACTAATACCGTATTAACATCAATCCACAATTAAGATAGAAATCCGTTAAACACCTTAATCAACTAACCCACTATATCTCTATGTGAATTACAATTGAAGAAGGTTGAAGAATAAGTTCTCTATCCGATTACATGCGATGTCAAGCATATTTCTACCTTAACACTCATCAAGTTTAAGCTACTAACAAAATCCTGAACACATGCTATCACGATCAGATCTAAATCAATACTTCATCTCTCGAGTTCATATAGATTATCACGGTAATTGATGGCCAATCAATTAAACAATTAAGTCCAAACCACAATAGACAATCCTCACAATAGAACATAATAATTGATAACGAAACATATTAAAATAAACTACACAATAAGATCCATTGTAATCTCAAACAAAGAATTAGTTCATAATTATTGAATTAAAACTAAGAATCCACAATTGAATACACATTAAAAGAAAAAGATAGAAGAAGATGAGAAGATATAATCTATTTTCTGTAGATTTGACGCTCCCTCCTTGCTCCTACTTTGAATCTTCAATGGTCTCCAAGTTGATTCAATCTCCAAAACTCATTAGAACTAGGGTTTTGATCTAATTTACTCTAATCTAATCTAATGGAATTCTTCCAAAAACTTCCCTAATCCTTGTCATTCTCCTCCTTTTATATGTCTCTTTATATGTATTTAAGTCCTCTTGGAAGTCCTTGAATCAAACAGCTCGAAACAATCCTTATCGGACTCAAATTCGGACAAAATCTCCTCTTTCCGCGCATACCCAAGCCCCGGATTGCTATTTGCCTTGTAAATAGCAAGCCCCGGCTTGCTAGTGGCCTGCTATTGATTCTTGATCCCAAGCCCCGGCTTGCTATCAAAGCACAAAAGGGCAAGCCACGACTTGCTAGTAAGCTGCCAATTATTTTTCTGTTGCAGCGTCCTCTGGTAAAATAGTCATAACTTTTGATCCGGGAAGAGTTACGGGGCCTGCTACCTATCAAATCGAAGATATCGACGAGCTCTACAACTTTCATTCTTTATAGGTTTGAGAAATAACGAACGGATGAATATAGAAATTGGACTGGAAGTGACTGCTATGCAAATGATCACCCAAATTAGCGAAATTCAACGTCCGTTGGTACAAATGTCATAACTCTTGCATCCGAACTCCGATTGGAATGATTCAAGATGTTCCGGAAAGCTAAGAAGACGCTCTACAATGTAAGCCAAGTTCCAAGCCAATAACATGAAATGAACATAAAGCCCAAATGATATCCGGATTGCTTTTCTTTGCGTTTTCCTTGCTTTTTCATACCAATAGTCGCGCACACCGCTCCCAAACATATAACCTACAAAATGAACACAAAATGCATGAAAAGTAACTAAGAAACATGAGTTTAAGCAACTAATTCAAATAATAGATACCGAATAAGTAGGTATAAAACCTACTTATCAAATACCCCCAAACTTAAACCTTTGCTTGTCCTCAAGCAAAAACAAAACAAAAATGCAATGCAATGAAATGGAATGGAACTAATCTATATGCCTACAAATCTAGCAGTAATGATATAATCAAATCTATTCACTCGACTTTAGTGAAATCAAGTAAACATGATAATACATCATATCAAAACCAATCAACAATTTCCTAGTCAATCATCAAATCTTAAACTGTTATTACTGGTATAGTGTGTGTGTGCTCCACAACAATGTTAACTGATATAAAATCAAATTTAACACATAACAAGTCTCTTCGAAGGCATCATACAATGTAAACTCAAGAAATCCAAAAACAAGCTAGATCCAACTAAAATCAAACAATTACCAATATCGAGGGTCAACATGGGATACTTATGCTTTATTTTTCATCACGGGGGCTTTTTGCTCTTTTCCCGTTTTATTCTCTTTTTTTCTTTTGGTTTATATACACATAGCTATGCAATGTCTTATTCCCTTAGGCTTTTCAATGCTACCTTAACGAGCTTTCGACCAACGACTCCCAGACCATTAAGACCTTAGGGCGCTAGGTGTAGAGACAATCCCCTCGGGTTTACTTACTCAAGTAACAAAGGTCACAAAACTAGACAAGCACGCCACGGTGTTTATTCATACTTTTTTTTTCTTTTTTTTCTTTTTTTTTTCAATAGCTTATATATATCACATATTCTCCCAAACTTAGGTTCTTGTTTAACTTTAGCCATCACTACTTATTCTTG